>CAUYRT010097016.1:0-12271 GCA_963574885.1 Lepilemur ruficaudatus
GGCATCAAGGAGAATGAGAGTATTGTTCAAAGAAGGGGTGAGGAGAGAATAGAAAAGAACTGTCCTATTATAATTGAACTACTTACACTGCTACTATCATCACTAAACTAAAGCCTATATAATATATATATGCATTTGCATATGTATATATACATAACAGATAATTAGTGTGTATCTGTATACTATGTCATACATACACATATAGCAGGTGGATTTCACAGAGAACACTTATATTGTTCTAATTCTCTCCAATCCGTACCCATACCTGTATTTTCCATTTTGAAAAGAGCAGATACAAATACCACATGCACTCTCTAATAAATTGGAAGTAACCAAGAAGCACATCAATACACAGAGGAAAGTAAATGTCACTGGAAGTCAAGCAGAGAGCAGGGGGGAGGGAGGGGAAAGGCAAAAACTCACCTAATGGGTACTGTGAGTACTATTCAGGTGATGGGCACATTTATAGCCCTGACTCAAACCATGTATCAAAACATCTGCACCCTCTTAATATTTTGAAATTTAAAAAAAAACAAAGTGGACACTTACTTGATATTATACAATTCCTTTCCTTTCTTGATTTTAAGTTATTTTCTTTCTTTGTAATTTTTCCATAAATCATTATTAAGAAAAAAATTGTATCCTAAGAAAAAAACTTGTGCCCTAAACTTAAAGCTTAATAATTTATTCAGATGGAATGAAATTTAATTAAATCGCTAAAAACTAAATATGACCTGCTAGATTAACACACTTGATTTACAAATTATATCTTTAAAAATTTTTTTAATATTAGCACCCTTTTTTATTTACTAGTTATTTATGTAGAAGTATTGAGTTTAGTTTGAAACAGCTTTAAATAATTAAAATGCCATTGCAACAAAACCAGTAATACACTATGTTGGCATAACAACCACAAAGACAAGTTCTTACTAATGTTAATACACATATTTTTCACAAAAATATTATGAAGTATATACTATTATTTTCACTATGTCTGAGTCACGTGGAAGGATAGTTTCGTGAAACCATATGAAGTCGTATGCCAAACATTCGCCATAACCTTGAACAACTCAAAAACTGTTATAGACATGTTTCATTTATGAATTCCCTTGAATATGTTTGTAGCTTCACATGTCTCACCTCTTTGGTTAATATTTCATTAATTTACAACAGATTGTTTAAAGTAATATTTCATTTGATTGTTCTGAACCTCTTTTTTGTGCTTCAAGGGGTATCATTTAATTATAATATAAAATTTCGTGAATAAGTTCTTGTTTATTCTCTTCAAAATATTATAAACTTTGATCATCTCGACTTTCAACACTTTGACTTTCCATACAAAAATTCTTTTAAATGCATTAAATAAAAAATTCAAGAGTTCAGACTGTTTCAATTTCAAAGTCCTAAAATTTCAAAGGAATCCAGGAACTTGTTATTCAGCCATATCAAGAAGAATTCAAAAGAAAGTGTTTCTAAAGTTAAAAAATTCTGATTCCAAGATAATCTCTACTCCTGTAAGTGACATTGTAAAAAATTCCCAAGGACAAATACACTATTTATTTATGAATTCAAAAGTTCTCAAGAAAAAATGTAACAACAACAACAAGAAACTAACCACTCATATAGTTTTCAAGTCACAGGCATCTTCATATCTTGAAATTTTAACATCCAGGAAAAATGTGGTTAATGTTAATTAGAATGATATCAATAATAGCAGCAAGATGATAGGTATTTAATGACAAAAACATTTGCAAGAACACCTTACAGTATTTAGTAATTTTGCTTTTCATAGCATTCCTATATTAAAGATTTAAAGAAGTTTTGGAAAAAAAATTTTAGCACAAAGCTAGCATCCTCGTTTACCTAGATTTTCAATATTTCCTTTATTTTTTAACTGGTTCCTTTTCTTGTTCAAGTCTCTCAACTTAAAAAGTAGGACAGTTTTACTCAACACATCATTCTCTACTCTACCCTATCTTCCATAGACAACTATCTCCAAATAATTCCATGGATCTTCATTTGCTCACTTCCAACCATCCGTTAGTTCACTCCAACAGGCCTGCCAAACTCACTCTACCAAACTTACCAGCTAAAGTCTCCAATGCCATTTCTGTTGCTCCACCTAACAAAATGACCTCAAAGCAGCATTCCATGGAAATCCCCATCACCTGCTGGAAAGTGCTTTTACTTCTTTTCCATGACACCATACTCTCTAAGCATTTTTTTCCTACTTTTCTCCATGTTCTTTCTCAGTCACTCCTTGATTTTCACCTTTTCTCTAAAAACTGAATGTTGGTTTTGCTCAGAATTCTATCCTAAGTGTACTTTTCTTTTTAAACCACATTCTCTCTTTAGGCACCCTCATCAACAACAATCATAGCTTCAATTATGCCCGTGCAGAAAATAACCAAATCTCCAGCTCCAACCAAGATCTTACTCCTAAATCTTGGACCATATATTCAATTGCCTTTCAGACAACTTTGTTTGGATGTTCCACAGGCCTCTTAATTTCAATGAATAGTTCCAAAACTGAACTCATCATTTTCCTTTCATAACCTTCTTCTCTTCCATTGAGAACTAACTCAATAAATAATACTCTAAATTATGCAAGACAGAAAGGACATTCTTGCCTTCTTCTACCTCATCATCCACGTGCCATCAGTCACCACATCTCGTCAAATATCCCTTCTCAATTATCATTCAGAGATGACTTTCCTTCATCCCCACCTACCTTCCTAGTCTAGGTCACCATTGTTTCCATCCTGGAGTTCTTCTCTTTTCTCCATATTGCAACCAAGTGATATTATTGTTCATAATTTAATTCTGAATTATGCTTAAGTTTCCTGCTTAAAATTGTCCAAGGTCTTCCCATTGCTGTTATTTTAGATTCCAAACTCCCTATGTGGCCTTGTATGACTTAGCCACTGATTTCCTCTCTCATTCTCCTATCATAAAACTTCCCTACTTGCTCTCCATGTTCAGTCCATGCTGTACAAACATTGGCTACAGCTTCTTGGTCACAGCCCTTTTTGAAGTTGAAGTACATATCTTCTCCTTTTGAACATGGAATCACTTTGTGGATGCTTAGCCAATGGATGCAGGAGAAGTGACCTTTATAAGTCCCTGGCCTAGTCTTTAAGAGGATTGGCATCATCTGCTTCCTCTCTCTTGGAACATTCATCCTTGGAACACTCTCCTTAGAATGCAGTCATCATGCAATTAGAAGCCCAAGTCACGTGGCAAGCTTCCAGCTAACAGCCAAAAACTGCCAGCCTTTATGAAGCTGAACTTAGATTTTCCAGCAGCATGAAACCCAGTTGAATTTACATGAGGCACAAAAACCACCCAGTTGATACCAGTATACCTACAGAATCCTAAGAGAGGAGGCAGTAATTGTTGTTTTAAGCCACTACATTTTGGGCTTGTTACATAACCATAGATTACAGGAACTAATGTTTATGTTCTATCTTGTCTATATTCCAACTCACAGAGGCAGAAACTGTGTTTCGCTTGTTGACGACTATATTTCCAGTGCCTATCAGAGTTTCAGGTTTGCCAGTAGGTGCCCAACTAATATTTATTGACTGATGTTACTAACAAACAAATGAAAAGATAAATTATTAATATCTTATTTCAACAAGGGTAGTACAGCCTAATGGTAAGAGATTCCAAGCTTTTAGATCAGTCTTCATAGGTTAAATCATACCTCTCCATTTATTGCTGAGTGATCTGGAAATGTTACATGAACTCCCTGTGCCTTAGCTTGATTATCTGCAAGGTGCCAGTAATACTGTTCTGAGGATTAAATGAGGCAATATAATATAAATATATATCAGTGAATGGAATATCAGAGGCTTTTGGTGAATATTAGTTATTATTATTTACTTATTGAAATAATTAACTAACTGTGAAGCAGAGAAAGGGAATAGGTTTTCTGAGTTCACCTTGCTAGGTAGCTATAGAGCTAGGACTAGCAACCTGTTTTCCTGGCTGTTTATCTCTTTCACATCCTCTTATTTACTCATCTTTTGTAATGTCATAATCACCTGCACTAGGCAGAATAATGGTCCCCATGTCTTAATTCCTGGAACCTGTGGATCTGTTGGGTTATACGGCAAAGGGAAATTAAGATTGCAGATGGAATTAAAGTTGCCAATCACCTCATTTTGAGATGGGAAGATTGTCTTGGATTAATCAGATGGCCCCACTGTAACTATAAGTGTCCTTATAAGTGGAAGAGGAATACAGAAGAGGGAGAGAGCCAGGAAGATGCAATGAGAGAAAGACTGGACCTATCATTGCTGGATTGGAAGAGTCCATGAGCCAAGGAATGCAGGTGGCCTCTAGAAGCTGCACAAGGCAAGGAAATAAATTCTCCCCTAGAGCCTCCAGGAGGAAAAGCAGCCCTGCTGACACTTTGATTTTAGCTTATTGAGACTAATTTCAAACTTCTGACCTCCAGAACTGTAACATAATAGATTTGTGTTGCTATAACTCATTAAGATTGTGGTAATTTCTTATGGCAGCCATAGAAAACCAATACGTTACTCAATCAATTTTGTGAACTCATAAACCTGAATGCAATTCCAAAGTTCAATACATGATACATTTTCTGAAGTGGTTTTTGGATTTATGGTGTTTTATTCAGGGGACCATTTCCATTTGGGACCGTTTCATTCTTCTATCTTCCTTTATTAATATATTTTACCACTGAAAGAGATGATAATATTTCCAATTTTTGTAACTAAGGGTAAAGTTCCAAAATGGGCAAAAGTAAAGGGAAGAAACTACTAGAAAAGAAAAAGGAAGTTAATCTTAACAATTCAATGATTTTGGAGTGTAAATCCCCACCAGAAAGATTAACACCTATGAGCATGACTCTCTCTGGGGAAAGGAAACTTTACCTCTCTAATTCCCCAGGGGGCAGAACTATTAAATTTATTGAAATTATAACAAAGTCTAGTTGAATCTATAATGTGTAGATATATTTTTTAAAACAGCTAAATATCTCTACCAAGGCAGCTAACCCAACACAATATTAAACTGATTTAGGGCAACAGGATGCAGAAGCTGTCACACCTGTAAATGAACCTTTAACCATATGCTGTGATGCGTTTATATGCTAATCCCTTCAGAAGTAGCAAAACCCTTGGATACCAGCTGGTTGGCCATATTTTCTGAATTAATTCCAATAAAATATAGTAGAATTATAATATATGAGGTCTGAATTCTTAAAACAGCAACAAGAAAGCAAATGGATTCTTTGCTACCTGATGTTCTTAGACTATTTAATAAGATCCTTAAGCCACTACAGAAAGAACTCTTTAAATGGAGTCATCCAAAAAGTAGAAATTATTTCATTTAAAACAGTCTAAATGTTTATAACTTCTGGAAGACAAATATGAAGCAGTCATCTAACAGTAAAACATTATTAGTATCTGCTCATTACTTTGGGTACTCACCAGGAAATGAGAGAAAAAAAAGAGAACACCTTGGAAGAAACAAGGGCATAATATGAACCACACTGAATTGAAGAACTTAATGTGATATATTTTCTGCTTCTCCACTCAAAGGAAATAACTGTGTAAGATTTTGGCCTAGTTTATGGAAATCCTGCAATTCTTAGCTTACCTTGACAAATTTAAATGCCACCCATAAAAGTCACATTTTTAGTAAGCATGTGTTAACTACCGTAGGCCAAATAAATAACAGTTTACATTGTCTGTCTCTTATATAAAAGCATAACTTGCTTGTTGTTGGGGATTTGTTTTTTATTTTTATTTTTTCGAGTTCTACTTAAATGACTTTGATCAGTAATAAATCACTTTGGACATATTAATGTAAATAGAAAATGGAAATAGGAAGTTTTCCCTAAGAAGTTTTTATGGTAATTTCTATAACTTTGCTCTTTTTCTACTCCTTTTTTGAGAGGTTAATGAGAGAGAGAGAAGGAGACTGAGCTAAACAAGAGTATATTGTGTCTCTGTTACTAAAAATGAATATATACCAACAGATTTGTTTGAAGAAAATTCAAAATAAAGTCAATGTAATAGTGTTCAGAATAGATCCTAATCCCAGAAATTGGGTTGAAATTGTGGGCAAGGCTTAGAGTGAAACTCAGAAGCCATATGAGCACTCAGGCTTCATCCCTGACACCTTCTAAGTATCAGAGATGATTATCAAGACACCTTGTGAAAGCCCACCAACTGGTTTGGCAGAAGGTAATGATCTTCTTCCTAATTCTTCTTTGTTAAGATTGGCTCATAAACTGCTATGGGCCTGGGCTTGAAGTTTGAGCCCATCCAGCAACAGAAGTTACCGTTATTTTGAAATAACATGGATGCAGAAAGAGGTCGAGGGATGATAAATAGTAGCTTAAAGCAAGTCTGTTTAAAGTGCAAAGTAGATGTGTTGGTCAAGCTTCCATATGAAAATTTAGATGATATACTTGCAAAGTACCTTTATGCATGATGATTACAAACAAAGCCACCTAATAAGTTGTTTTGAATCATGCAAATTTGATACTTTAATTGTTCACCAAGATAGGACCAAAATATTGAAGATACTTTTGGTCATTAAAAAAATTAACAAGTTATTAAAAGACTGTATCCAACATGGATAAAGGATGTTATATCTCTCAGCAAGAGGGTAGCAGGGGCTTTAATTCATCAAAACTTTTGAGTACATAATCAATGAGACAGCATGGTATAATGGAAAGAACAAAATAATTTTGGAGCCCTATAAAACTCATAGTCTTCCAGAGACTGAGTGATGCAGGAATTGATTCAAAGGCAAAATCAGGAACGTAACTGAGACAGGTAGGGCCTAGATGGGCAAAAGAGACAACAAAATGTACTGCCTTTACAAAAGAGACACATATTTTCCAAAAATATTCAACACCACAACAGTGTAAACTCCCAAAGGTAATATTCAACTGAGCCAGACTAACAAACTCAAAGCAAAAGAAACATTACAAAACCATAAGAATATTTTAAAATCCTCAATAATTTAGCTAATCTAATTTCCACAAATTGTTCAGTGAAATGGTTTAGGTGGCAAGTTTGCCATTTAGCAAATTAGATTATTTCTCCACAATTTACTAGCTAAATAATTTTAATCATGTTACTTAAGTTCTCAGTCTTATTTGTTTGGTGTGTTAGCTGATAGGATGAAACGAGATAAATAAAATAGTACCCAGAACATATAAGATGACCAAATATTTACTTTTCAAATTTTAATATACACAAGTCAATGTGAACAAATATTGTAGAGCCCAAAATAAGAATAAGACTTAGTGCATGCTCTCATTCCGAATACAAAGGTAAAAGCTAATGTGTTAGACATTAGAGTATAAAATTACATGCAAATGGAAAGCAACAGAAAAATAGATTCATTTAAAATTATAATATCTTGAAAAGTCTTATAAAGTATGATTTTGGCTTTACTCTGAACAATGGATACAAATTTTTACAATGGAGGGGAAGCTAAAGGAAAAGCTCTCTCAACAGAGAAAATGGTAAGTCATGGAGTAAGAAGAGAAGGAGGAGGAGTTCAGTGAGGTAGAGGAGGAAGAGAGAAAAAGGAGAAAGAAGAAAAGGAAAAAGGAGGTGAGAAGGGGAAGGATGATGAAGAAGAAGAGGAGGAGGGGGAAGAGGAGGAAGAGGAGGAGGAGGAAGGGAAGGAGGCCACAACAACACCAACAGTAACAACCTCTTGAATGTGACAAAGGCTCCTCGTTATCCCTCATTATCTGGTCTTCCCTTTGTTCATATGGAATAGTTATTTTAACTGCATATATTTGACTCATACACAGATGACATTTTCCAGCCTTCTATGCAACCAAGTATGGCCAGGTCACTAAGTTCTAGCCAAGGACATGTGAGAGGAAGTGACACATGGAAATGCCAGGATATGTTTTAAATGCAGAAGGAGTGATCTTTTTCCTCACTTCCTCTTTCATGGTGCTAAGATTGGGGACATGGTGCTGAGTCACTGTTGATCATGCTGGAAAGGGCAAAGTTCTTCAGCTGGCAGAGGCTGGTTCCTACATGATCACATGGACTAGACCTGTCACATGAGCCCTTGACTACTACATCTAGGTTGTTATGTGACAGAAAATGAAACACTCGTATTGATTAAGCCACAGTTATAAGGGGTCTCTTTTACACAAAGCCAAATCTATATTGTAATTAACAGTGTGAATTCAAGACATGGGTGGTAGTCTGATCTGAGTAAAATACGGAATGCCTAGGAGAGAGAGTTGGAATGAAAGATGAGTCCGTAAAGTAAAGACCCTGAAAAGTCAAGACTGAGTAGATTGTATTTAGTTTCTCTGCAATGGAAAGTCACAGATTGCTTTTAAAAGGAGCATGACGTGATCAGGTATGTATGTTAGCAACATAAATAAAATGTGTAGAACAAATTATAGGGAAGACTGGACACAAAGCAAACGGGCTCTTTTATAATAAAGGTGTGACATAGACTTGTGACCACAACAGGAGGAACAAGAATGAGAAGAAATCTTCCATTTTGTAGAGAGAACTGACAGAATTGGGCAAGTATTTTGGTAAGAGAGGGGTGTTTGTGAGCAAGAAGGAGACATACAAAATAACTGTGATGAAATACAATCTTAATCCAGTCAAGTAGCGTGAAAGAAAGTATAGTTTTAATGATGTTGTCTGGCAGCGGATTATGACGAACTCTTTTTGAATGTGTTCAATTCTGATGACGTTTAGGTGACAATCAGAAAGGCAAATGTAGAGAAACAGAAGAATTAGAGGTAGGCATCTATAACTGGTACTTTCTCAAATAGTGATGACAGTGGAAGATACGGCCCTAAACAAAATGGACAAGGAGGATTATGTAGAATGAAAGTAAAGAAAGCCCAGGGCCATGTAGCTGTAGGCCCAGCTACTGAGGAGGCTGACGCGGGAGGATCACTACAGCCCAGGAGTTCAAAGCCAGCCTGGACAACATGATAAGATTCTGTCTCGAAAACAAAGGAAGGAGGGAAGAAGGAAGGAAGGAAGGAAGGAAGGAAGGAAGGAAGGAAGGAAGGAAGGAAGGAAGGAAGGAAGGGAGGGAGGGAGGGAGAGAGGGAGGAAGGGAGGGAGGGAGGGAGGAAGGGAGGGAGGAAGGGAGGGAAAAAAGAGAAAAGAAAACAGAGTCTTATCATGCTCTTCTTTAAAATTATTTCAGTGTTTTGTTCCTCTTCCAGGATGCAGGGTGAATGTAACCTAACGTTCATCATCTGTGAACATCAAATGGCCTGTGAAATAATCTACCGACAGGATTACAGAGCCATAAAGAAGCTTGAGTTGTCTGTACTAACTGAGTTTGTCATAGTTAGGGAAAGTGATGAGCAAACAGGTAAAGTGACTAGTCCAACAAGCTTCACTACGATAACCGAGAGCTCCCCATTCCGGTCCCACAAGTGACCCTGAAGCACTGTGATGAATGATACTTTTGAAATCAATCCTGTAGATTTTCACAAATTTTTTTCACATTGTTATTTCTTGCATTCCAGTCAAGGAGACATGCAATCATCTACTATAAATAATAGGTAAAGTAGTCAAGGGCTCATGGATCTTTGTAAGTAGTTAGATTAGACCTACATTTTTAAGACACATTCACTTTTTCAGGCTCCAGAGTAATAAAGATAGAATCTTCCTTCAGTGGTGTGAAAGAGCAAAATAAATCCCATGAACAAATCGCAACCTCAGAGAGTGATTAAACATTGGAAGGAAGAAGCCACAAGATGTAGCTGAAAGCAGCGGAGCACAGTAAAAAAGACCATAAGGCTTGGCATGAGAGAGTGATAAAGTCAATCCCTGCTTTCCAGAGCATGTGACACTAGGAAAGTTAACCTTTGTGTTTCAATATCTGCATTGATAAAATGAAGGTAACAATATCTATGCCAGTGCTTCCATGAGGATGAAAGGATATAGCAGCTGATAGTAGATACTAAATAAATTTAGATCACCCATACAAGCTTTTTAAGAAGAGATCGAAATGTGTGACTCTCAATGTGAGCCACCTGCCTGGACGATAGTTTAGCTTTTATTCATTCATTTATTCATAAACCAAAGTGTTAAGAAAGTCCGAATGTAACAAACATTATCAGGAACATTATACCAACCTATTTTTTCTAATTCATCAGAGATAGTATGTTTCATAAAGGAATAGAAGACTTACTGATAATTTCATTTCTGGAATTCATTCCACGCCTTCCAAGATCTGCCTCTGAGCTAAATCCTAATTGTTCTTCCAGATACAGCTCAATTTCTTCCTCGTCCATTGTCTATATTCCAGATTGTCCTATGTTTCCTTTCTCTGATGTTGTGGTTCCTGCTGGCTTATACTTATTTGGTAATTCACGTACTTGCCTTATACCGTGAACTGTGTTTTTCAAATTCATTGCCTCGTATTAATACACAACATTTTAATTTTTTGCACACTATATTAATATATATACATTTCAATATATTGTAAAATTTGACAATGAACAGGCTAGCTCCTGTTTTCCTACATATAGTTTTGCATTATTTATAAAAAGTACCACACTTCCATGCATGGAACTAGATCATGATGTAACTTTTGTTTTGACCTGTCCTGCTGTAGTCACTAGTGTCTTGGCATTTACCTGACACTAGTTTTTCTCTGACAGTTTCTTGTCTAGTTTTCACTTGGGTTATTTTATAAGTATGGATGATTTCTTTCAACTTGAATTAGTTTTTTAGTGGTTCCTACTAAAACTGGGATAATAAGGTTTTTGACTTTTAAAATACTATAAAATGTAATGCTTTTCACAAAATTATCATAATACTCACAGTGACCTGTAATTTAAATCTTGTTTTATAGATGATGACACCAAAAATCAGAGAAATCAAGCCATTTACAGAGCAGAATCCAGATTTGGCTCTCCTGACTAAAAAATCATTTCCCTTTCTACACATCTTAGAGTTCATCCTTCCTACTTTCTATATATCAAGCAATGATGGCAGAAAAGATTTTGTAATTTTCCCTAGTTTTCATTATAGATTCATTAATTGTCCTATTACTGGGATAATGAGGGAGTGTGGACTAGACTGCAGTGGCCAGCTCTTCAATCACAAGAAATTTATTCCCTTAAAAGGAGGGAGGAGTTCACAGAAGGTTTAGTCACTAAAACTCAAAAGGTCCAGTGTAACCATAATTTGAGAATTTATTTATATCTAAAAGCATGATGTAGGTTTTCTCTATATTTTGAGTTGATTGTGTACTTTAAATTTTACCAGGAAAATTCAATTCAATTAATATTTAATGAGCCTACTATATTCAAAAATGTGTTTGGTAAGGATAAGACTGTAATCTAGTTACATTTACACTACATGTTTATTATTTAAGAAAAAAAGAAAAAAGAAAGAAACGAGAAATCAAACAGTAAAAGTGAAAATCTCTCATAACTACATCACTGATATATATATATTGCATATAGATATGTATTACATATACAAACAAGCACATATGCATAGCATTTTTATTTAAAAATGTCACAGTATTTTTATACTTAAAATATGATAAAATATTTCTGTCTTACTCTATATAAAACTACATGTGCTATATTTTTACAACTGTACAGATGCATGTCAAATTGATTTGTCACTATTTATTTAACTTATTCATGATTGGTGACCAGTTAGGTTGCTTCCAATTTTTCACCATTGAAAACAAGGAGCATCCTCTACTTATGTCTTTGACCATATATAAGAATATCCCAAGGATAAATTACTAGAAATGAAATTTCTAGGTTAGATGTGCACATTTGGCCAAGTTAAAATCTCTCCACCTGGGGATGAGAGCCTATGGCCTATTTCACAAAACCTCACCACTAGATAGTTCCATTATTTGTAATATTATCACTTTGGTAGATTCTTAATATGTTCGCTGGAAATTTGTACCTCTTCTTATTGTTGCATTTCTTGGCTTTAACCATTTTTATATTGGGTTGTTTGCCGCTTTCTTTCTTTTAAATAAAAACTAAGAGATTTTTCATATATTTATTCATCAACTCATTTAAAAACCGTAATAATAAACCCATCACAAATTAATATTAATGACATATTTTGTGACGAATAACTATATTGCCCCCAAATGGAAAGAATAGCATTGCTGCAAATCTCATTAATGTTTTATTATTTTAGAAAAGACAGTTGGATTCTCATATTTTACTTTGTTGGATGTATATTAGAAAAATCTGTCCTTACCTAGATATGCAATTTTAAAAGTGGTG
>CAUYRT010097017.1:0-40506 GCA_963574885.1 Lepilemur ruficaudatus
CTCTGGGAGGCTGAGGCGGGCGGATCGCTCAAGGTCAGGAGTTCGAAACCAGCCTGAGCAAGAGTGAGACCCCGTCTCTACTATAAATAGAAAGAAAGAAATTAATTGGCCAACTAAAAATATATATAGAAAAAATCAGCCGGGCATGGTGGCACATGCCTGTAGTCCCAGCTACTTGGGAGGCTGAGACAAAAGGATTGCTTGAGCCCAGGAGTTTGAGGTTGCTGTGAGCTAGGCTGACGCCACGGCACTCACTCTAGCCCAGGCAACAGAGTGAGACTCTGTCTCAAAAAAAAAAAAAAAAAAACATAGCAGAAACAGCACGGAATAGGGGAAGCAGGAGCAAACACGTCTCTCTTCTAACACTTGGATGTCTACAGAGTAAGTGGGAACAGTGAAGATAAAAACTCCAAAAAATGCACTGATACTGATAGTCTTTGGGTTTTGTTTTTAAAGAGGAATGTTGAAACAGAGGCAGGTGGCAAATGAGGGAAAGCATAGGAATAAACCAGGCCTGAGGAGGGTTGCTAGGTTTTAATAATAGTTCTCTGGTGGTTTCAGGATTGGCAGTGCCCCACCCCCAGCCCCATTCTCTGAATGAGAAAATCCTCCCCTGCCTTAGAGGCCTAGCCCAATAGTTACCTATAAAGACTTTTCTGAAAGTTTCCTGGCCCTACCCCTCTCTGGAGAGGGAAATTTCTGCCTTATGATGTTATCATTACACTTAGCACTCTATGTCGTATGGTGTAGTTATTTGTGATCCTTCTCCTCAAGAGGATAGGATCCATGTCATGGTCATGACTGTGTCCCTTCCAGTGCCTTAGATTTCTGAAGTGCCTCCCATACTAAGAAAAGCCAATATTCGTTAGTCTTTTTTTTTTAAGTCCTTGAGAGAACTTGACTTCTAACAATGAAAAATTGGAATCAGAATGTTGGGAGGTAATTAGAAAAAGATGAGATTAAATGTTTGCTGTGGAAAAGTGAGGTAAGTATGTTGAACAGAGTAGAGGTTTTGCCATTTAACCTCCAAAGAGAAAGGCCTCAGATTCACTCTTTATCAGGTTAGAGGGAGGAGACCTGTGTGAGAAGGACTGGCTGTGTGTGCTTTGGCATGAAGTTATCATGTTCAGAGCTAAAGCTATAAAATGTCTGAGGGAAAGCAGTTGAAACTGGGCTTTGCCAAGCGAGTTAAATGAGTGTTACCTAATTTTTTTTCCATATGAAACATCTAGGTTGCTCTGTCTCTTGGAATACAGTGGAATCATGACAATTTAACAACTTCATAAAATCAGAGCAGCATCAAACATCTGGTATGTGTAATAGACATGTTCCTAGTACCTGTAGCCATAGCCCTTGAAGAAAGCAGCCATGCATGACTCATGCCTGTGCGTCTGGTATGGAATTAGCCCCTGTGGGTACTTGACTCACATGCAGCCAATCCATTGGCAAACCATTGACCCCTGACCTGTAATGATGTCAATCAGATTCTTTTCCTGGGAGTTTGAAATTGAGAAAAGCGAGCCAGAGAGAGCAGCTGCCTTGGTCCTGATGTTTTCTGGGTTCCTATTGAAGGGACCACAATATGCCACTTCAAAATATGCTACTTTGGCATAAGGATTATTTAGTGCTGATGGCAATTGAGAAACAGCAGATGCGGAAAAGCTCTTTTTCCTTCACCTTTTTTTTGTGTGTGTGTGTGTAAAAGCAGGCCATAGGGCAAGTGCTATGGCTCATGCCTGTAATCCCAGTACTTTGGGAGGCCAAGTCAGGAGAATTGGTTGAAGCCAGGAGTTGGAGAACAATCTAGGCAATGTCGCAAGACCCTGTCTGTACAAAAAATAAGAAAAATTAGCCAGGTATAGTGGCCTGCACTGTCAGTCCCAAGCTACTTGGGAGGCTGAGGCAGGAGGATCACAGGAGTTTGAGGCAGCAGTGATCTATGATCATGCCACTGTACTCCAGCCTGGGTGACTGAGTGAGACCCTGTCTCAAAAAAAAAAAAAAAAGAAAGAAAGAAAAGGAAAGGAAAAAAACCCTCCAAAAAACCAAAAACAACAACAAAAAAAGCAGGCCATAAATTTCCATTTGTAAAGGAGGTATTTCCCCTCTCCAGTAAGAAGAAGGGAACTACTCCTAGGAGAAATCTCTTGTACATAACAAACCTTACCAACCTTTATTTACCATATATTTGCTA
This sequence comes from Lepilemur ruficaudatus, assembly GCA_963574885.1. NCBI lineage: Eukaryota > Metazoa > Chordata > Mammalia > Primates > Lepilemuridae > Lepilemur > Lepilemur ruficaudatus. The sequence goes on from CAUYRT010097017.1 coordinate 2,195, forward strand.
GTCACCTTCCCATAAATTAACTCCTTCACCCCCAAAGAATCCTCAAACCCTTTTTCCTTTGTCTAGCCTCTTCTTCACACTCAGTCCCCTATGTTAAGATGGCATGTAAGTCCAAAATTCTAACTGCCTCCTTGAGTCATATTTCTTTGTGAACCCTTGTGTGTACATATGTAATTAAATCTGTTTCTTCTCTTGCCTATTTGTCTTTTATCAGTTTAATTTGCAGAGTTGAACTTAGGAAGATAGAGGAAAAGTATTTTTCCTCCCCAAATTATTCTCCCTATGAAGCTTCATTTTTTTTTATTGTTCCATGGAGACTTCTGTTTCCTATAATCACCTCTACCCAATTCTTTTCCTGGTTTGCCTTTATTCAGTCTCTGTTCCTTGCAATCAAAAGACTTTATTAAAAATTATGCAAATATTTTACAAGAAAAGAAAACATGTTATGACTTGGACTATGAAGAGTAACAACAGTCTAAAAATTTTCTAATAAGCAAAGAATAGAAAATGAATTATCTAGTACCAAATTCTGCTAACCTAAGTTGAGTAAAGAGTATTATTTAGTGTGGTGTCTATACCCTCTGCTCTCCCTTGTCAAAGCCCTATATTCCTCAATTCTCAGTTCTTCTTTCAAGTTGGAGATAGGAGGAGAACTTTGAGAAAGTGAGCAATATAATTGCTTTTCTAGGGATGGAATTATTTTGCTACACCATTGGTATGGGAAGAAAATACTAGAACTTATAGATTTATACTAATTTGGGGGGGGGAACTAAGCTAAAAAAGAAAAAGAAAATTTATCAGAGAGATCAGTAGCCACACAATGAGAAGGAAAAGATTCTGAAGTTTAAGTTCCAGCAATTAAAAAAACCTCTTAGTAGGAAAATCAGAGGTCATCCAAACTTGCTATAATATTTTATCTATTTTAAAATGCCAAGTTTTCAATAAAAAATAAGGAGATATGCGAAAAAGAAAAACACAAAAAACAAAAACAAAAACAAAAAGCAAAAAAACCCCACAGGAAAGTGTGACCGAAATTCAGGAAAATAAGCCCTAGATACTCTGAGTGGCTCCCAACTAATTCAAAACAGCTACTATAAGTATTTTTAAAAACTTAAAGGAAAAATGACTCATCAAATAGGGACTCTCAATAGAGAAATGTAAGCTATAAAAAATATGAAAAATTTTAGAGTTGAAAAACATAATAACTATGATGAATTCACTACATAGCAGATTTGTAGATGGCAGAACAGGAATCGGTGAACTTGAAGACAGACCAGTAGGATAGAAAGAAAAAAGATTGAAGAAAAATGAACAAAGCTGCAGAGACTTGGGACAAATCAGGGACAGTATCAAATCAAAGTGTACCTATTTATGTAAGCTGCAAACCCTAGAAGGAAAGGAGGGTTAGACGGGTATAGAAAAAATATTTAATATTTGGAGAAGCAGTGTCTTAAAACTTCCCAAATCTGATAAAATCCATAGATCAAAGAAACTCAGCAAATCACAAATACAATAAATATAAATAGAGACACAACCAGATACATCTTAGACTGCTGAAAGACAGACAACAAGGAAACTTTGAGGCATCAAGAGAATAAGAACTTTTGCACAAAGGAACCACAGTAAAGTTAACAGATGACTTCTCATTAGAAACAAAGGAAATAAGAGGGTAGCAGAAGACATATTCAAAGTGTTGAGAGAAAAAACTGTCAATAAAGAATTCAATGTCCAGCAAAACTGTTTTTCGAAAATGAAGGTGGCACATCATAAATAGACCTATGTTGGAAGTGTGCTAATTACTGACAGAGCCCATACACAGCCAGCAGCTTTGAGTAAAGCCCAAAGCAAAAGAAGGCTGTCAGACAGATGCAGGGCACCTGGCAAGTCAACACTCTCCATTTGGAAAGCAGCTCTTTACTCAGTGCCAACACTGGGACATCAAATGATCACCACACTATACTGCTGTTGTAAAACACTAGATTTGAAGTCCTCCAAAAATAAATCCTTGGAAAATATGACCTCATTATTTTCTTAGCTCCAGAACTCTTTGTCTGTTTTATAGGGGTAGAAATAAGCATATTAGAAGAGTAAGGGAGAGAAAATAAATCATATGCAAGACGTCCTCCTCTACCCTATCCTCCAACCATGGTGCCTGGCCCTTTAAGTCCCTTGGCCACTGTTTTTTGTTTGTTTGTTTGTAAAACACATCAGGTAAGCTAACTTTGTCATCACAGAACTTCACATAGCTGGTTACAGCTTCTGTGCATTTCTGGGGTTGGATCAGGGGAGTAAGTCAACAGCACTTGCTAGTGCATCATCTTGTCAGGAATGAGAAGAGCTGCCACATTTTGCTATAGTTTAGTAAATTTTTTAAATTAGGGAAAAAATGATGATGACAATAGATGCAGAAAAAGCAATTGACAAGATCCAACACCCATTCATGATAAAAATTCTCGAAAAACTAGCAGTAGAAGGGAACTTACTCAATGTGATAAAATCAATCTGTGAAAAACCTATAGCTAAGAACATATTTATGGTGAAAGACATCATGCTTTCCTTCTAAGACTATAAAGTCGATGGCCATACCACCCAGAACATACTTGATCTGGGCTGATCTCAGAAGCTAAGCAGGGACAAATCTGGTTAGTACTTGGATGGGAAAATAAAATAAGGATGTCCACTCTTACCTCTTCTATCCAACATTGTATTGGAGGCATGCGTAATAAGGAAAGAAAGATAAAATAAATTGAAGGTATATCGATTGGAAAGAAAAAAATTAAAGCAGTCCTCATTTACAGATGACTTGATCTTATATATACATAATCCTAAAGAAATAGATACATAGCTCCTAGAAATAATAAATGAATTTAACAAGGTCACAAAATACAAGATTAATATATAAAAATCAATTGTATTTTTAAATGCTAGGAACTAACAATCTGAAAATGAATTTAAGAAAACAATTCCACTCACAGTAACATGAAAAAGAATAAAATATTTAGGAATAAATTTTAGAAAAAGAAAGCATATGACCTCGAATCTGTAGATTCAACGTGGTCCCTGTCAAAATCTCGGCAGGCACTTTTGTAGAAATTTAAGCCAATCTTAAAATGAAAATACATAGGACAGTCTATAGCCATACCACCCTGAACACACCCAGTCTCATCTGATCTTGGAAGCTGAGCAAGGTCAGGCCTGGTTAGTACTTGGATGGCAGGGAAAATACATAGGACTAAGATTACCAAAAATGACTTTGTAAAAAGAAGAACAAAGTAAGAGTAATTATAATACTAAGTTCAAAACTTACTATAAAGCTACAATAATATTAATAGTATATAGTTTGGTATCATGATAGACACTTAGATTAATGAAATCGAAGGTACAGTGTTTACATTTATGGTCAATTGATTTTCAACAAAGATGCCAATGCAGATCAATGGTGAAAGGAGTGTCTTTTCAAGAAATGCTGCTGGGATAATTGGCTATCCATATGCAAAATAATGAACTTAAATTTTTACCTCACACCATACAGAAAAAAATTAATTCAATATGTATCACAGACCTACATGTAAGAGCTAAAATGCTAAGACTTCTGAAAACAGTAGAAAATCTCTGTGACTTTGTTTTTGGCAAAGATTTCTTAGATATGACTCCAAAATTATGATCCATAAAAGAAGAAATTGATAAATTAGATTTTATCAAAATGATAAATTTTGCTCTTCAAAAGATACCAGTGAGTTAATGGAAAGACAAATCACAGACTGGGAAAAATTTTCCTAGGTCCTATCTGATAAAGGATTTCTACATGTCAAAAATAAGCAACTCAATTAAAAATGGGCATAATACTTTAATAGACATTTCACCAAAAAAGTATATAAATGATTAACAAGCACATGGAAGTATGCTCAACGTCATTGATCATTAGGTAAATGCAAATTACAACCACAATATGATACCACTGCACTACTACTATTCATAGGGTGGGTAGCAGGCAAAAGATTGATGATACCAAGTAATGACAAGGATGCAAAAAAACTGGAACCCTCATAAATTGCTGATTAGAATGTATACTGGCATAACCACTCTGAAGAATCATTTGTCAATTTCTTAAAAATATAAAGATAGCCACGTATGGTGGCACATGCCTGTAGTTCCAGCTACCTGAGAGGCTGAATTGGGAGGATCACATGAGCTCAGGAGTTCTGGGCTGTAGTGCACTATGCCAGTCAGGTGTCCACACTAAGTTTGGCATCAGTATGAGGACCTCCCAGGAGCAGGGGACCGTCAGGTTGCCTTAGGAGAAGTGAACCAGCCCAGTTCTGAAATGGAGCAGATCAAAACTCCTATGTTGGTCAGTAGTTGGATCATGCCCGTGAATAGCCACTGTACTCTCCAGCCTGGGCAACGTAGTAAGACCCTGTCTCTTAAAAAAAAAAAAAAAGAGTAAAAAATATATATATAAAAATATAAATTTATACCATATGACCCAGCAATTCTACTTCAAGAGAAATAAAAATGTATGTCCATACAAAGACTTTTACATGAATAATAGCAGAATTATTAATAATAGCAGACAACTGGAAATAATCTAAATATTCATCAACTGATGAATGGAAAAAGAAAATGTGGCACAATGAAATACTATTCAGCTATGAATAGTAGCTGATACACAATGAACTACTGATACATAGTACAATAGATAAACCTCCAAAACATTATACTAAGAGAAACAGATAAAAGGCCTCATTTTATATGATATCAATTATATGTAACTTCTAAGAAGGGGAAAATACAGAGATAGGAAACAGACCATCGATTACCTTGGGCGTGGATGGGATGCAAGTGGTTATTACTGAATGTTTTCTGCTGATGTAAATGTCCTAAAGCTGGATGGTGGTGATGGTTGCACAACTCTATATGCTTATTAAAAATAATACAGGTACAATGAGTATATTTTATGGAATATAAGTTATACCTCAAAGCTATTATAAATAAAAACTTTAAAATGATATACATATTAAAACTCATATATATGTACACTTAATAAATTTGGAAACAATTTTCTAACATTATTAAAAATCTTCCAAATGGCTATTCAGTGGATTTAGACCCCATTTATTAAACATTAAAGAAAAAAAAAAAAAAACAACCACTTTGGAAGGAAAACTGATTGACATCAGGCAAGCCAGAAATTTACTAGAGAAAAAGACTAAACTATAACCTTTACATAATTGGTGGATGGAATTGAAATTTGTATCATAACTGATTACATGAAACCAACTTTATACCTCTTCCATATCTTTTCTGGTACCTATTTTAGCTGTGATACTTGTTAAAGCCTAGTGTGGGAATAAACTGTCCTTAGACTTTGAATCTTTCTATGACCAGGTATTAAATCAAGATTTTTAAGATAATGAAACATATTCCATCATATAATTCTCCCTAAAAGTTATTAGAATTATCAATACTCTGTATGTCAATACTATATATCTTTTTTCTTATATTTAGATATTTCTATATTTGTATTTTATAATTTACATAGTATTAGCACAATATTACATTTAAAAAATTTAAAATAAGTAATTTTGGAAATGTGTGCTCAAAAATGTTTAGTAATAAAGGTATATGATCAAGACCTCACAGTTTTAGTAGAATATCTTTATATAAAATGTTCATTTTTTTCTGCAGTTTTATTGTTTTTTTTATTTTTCTTTTCTCTCTATCCCAGTTACTAGAAGTAAATCTTTGAAAGACTACATTTTAATGTTATTCTTTTGCTTTTTTTCTTTGTCTTAAAGATCACTTAGATCATTTACCTCCAATAAGTCATATTTGAATTTCAGAGACACTGATTGTTATTGACTGAGAAAGGTCAATGGAGTCTTCTGTGGTATTGAGAAAATTAGTCTTCTTTTGACACATTCAAATGATGTGAAAATGGGGCATAAATAACAAAAACACAATAGGAAGAAAGCCAAGGAAATGGCTATAAAGTAAAGAATTTGAAAAAAGAAAAAAATCCGTACAGAATTAAAACATTTTTATGGTCAATTGAAAACCTGATTTATTACACTATTTGGCCTTGGAAAAGTCACTTATTTTTTCGTTGACTCTGTTCCACATCTATGAAAATGAGGCTTAATGTACTTCCCCACTTCTCACAGACATTAATTATTAACTTTTAAACTTTAAAAAATGTAAACTGTGTAAGCTTCCAAACTTTTTGTATGAGCATGTTACTACTATACCTGTATCTGAACATAAACACAGAGGGTTTTGATATTTAATAGTTTATCTTAGAAAAGGCCTCCTCATTTCTACTTTACATCAACTTTTTCTTTTTGTTTCCTTCCTTCTATTTGTTAACATTAGGTAAAAATTTCTTTATTAACTAACATAATTTGAAATCCCATAGGTAACATAATCACCATTTTATCAGTTTCTTATAATTCTCCCTTTTTTTGAAGCCACTAGAAACAATTTTCTCATAGGCTTATCTCAGGTGGTATTTCATAATCTCAAGGTCAAATACACTTACATTTAATATTTTAATCCAATGTTTTTTTCAATTATCAACTTTCTAAAATTATGCAATTTCAGGGCTATAGAGAAGATTTAAGAGATTATAATTTAGAGATTATAAATAAGCATTAAAACTCGCCAAATCTCAGCTTGACTCTTTCTATTCAAACTTATTTGTCTCCTCATAAAGAAGAATAAATTAATAAAATTTAATCATTTCACCATGTTTGCTATATGTGTGTGTGGGCATGTGCATGTGGCTAAATTTTCTAAGTCTAACATAATATAAATTTAAAAAAATGTTTAGGGATAAAACACTGGAGGAAAAAATTATGGATTTATACTAAGAATTCTCCTTGTGTTTATGAGTACTCTATGCTGCTCTTCTATAACATTATTTGACTGTTGAGAAGGTGATAGCTTGAGGTATTTTGTATTTAATCTTTAATATGGTACACTATAACTATTCATTATGTTCTTGAAATTGAGTTGCAACCTATTGACTAGCATTTCTGTGTTTTAAAAGCTGACACATTGTATTTAATATAGTTAGTAGAAGAGCAGTGAGCTCAAAGTCAGGAGGTCTGGCCAGGTTCTAGCCTTGCTTATCCTACTGGCTTCCTCAAGTCTTGGACAAGGCATTTCATCTTTCTGGCCCCATGTTTACTGATCTGTAAAATGGATCAATCAGACTGACGTTATTTCCTGGGTCTAGATTAATTTGTGTATAAGATGAAATAGTATATGATCTCACTCTAAATTTTGGATTTTGTTTTCCTTTGAAGGAAATTTAGCAAAAATGTTTATCACTTTGGTATAGCCCTTCAGTCTGTTTCTACCACCATCTTTGTTTTCAATTTTCTATAAGCTATCTTTCAATAACTTTTCCATACCTTCACTCTTTTTCTTTGTTCAATATATGTCTTTCCCCTTCTACTTATAACTTGCCTTCTTTTCCCTATATCTGTGACCTTATCCTTACCTTAACAAGGGAGCAGCTGTTTACTAAGACAAACAAACAAACAAACACTATGAAAGAGATCTACTTCTATGCAGGAGGAGGAGCCACTACCTACCTGTGAGTTACCTCTCTTCACTGAGGGGGAGTAGAATGGAAAGGTGAGGGGGTGTGGCCTTTGGTGCCAGACTGCCTGGGTTTGTATCTAGTCTCTGTCACTCAGCAACTGTTTCCCCATAGGCAAAATGGGAAAAACAGGGTTACCCAAACATTATTGTGACAATTAAATGAGTCAAAATAGGTAAAGCTCTTATGGTATCTGGCACACAGTAATTGATGTAGACCCTCATAAAATGGTAATGGCTCCAGCACAGGCTGGAAGAGAGAATAATGCTAACGTAGGGAAGCAGTACTGAGGGAGCGGAATAGTGTATTTTTACAGTTCTGGGCCTTTTGCAACAACACTCGCTGCCCCACTCCCGTCTCTTTTTCTGTTCTTATCCTGAGATGTTGGACAAAAGCCTGATGAGAGTAGAAAGACTAGCACCATTTGTGGGTGATGTTCCTTTCATTTAATTTGAAGGAATGGCTACCTATGGCAACTTTTTCTCAAGGTGAATTTTCTGTCTGAAACAGGAGTTTGTTGTTGTTTTCTACCATGCTTCTGAACTGGAATGCCATAATTATACTCTAAGACCTTAAAGTCAAAAGCCCAAGAATTGTCCTTTGGACAGGCCTATTCATATATTATTCCATTTGAAAAACAGCGCTAGAAAAACTGTTCCTAGCAAGGAATATTAATTGATGAAAACATTTCTTTGCTAGCAATCTAAGGGAAGCAATCTGTTCTTAGCTCTTTCAAGCTACAAAATAGATTTAGTCACTAATGAACAAAAGCCAATTATTTTCAATACTACCTTTAACAAGTCTTTGTTTCTGATAACAGGGCTCTTTTTCTGTTCTTTACCAAAGCAAGTTTTTAAAATATAGCAGATCATTTTATGAGGAAAAAGCAGACAAATCTAATAGCAAGATTCTGATCTGGGTGCAAAGCATACTTTTCACCTCAATATTTAAGTATGTAGCTTTTTAAAGGGGGGGCTGTTTATCCATTTTGGTTAGGAAGTATCATTATACTTAATGTTTTATAGAGTGAGTATAGCAAATATATCACATGAAAAATAAAGCACATGAAAAGATTTTTACTGGTAAGAAACCAAAATTCTATAGTATTTAGAAAATTAAAATATTGTACATTCCTGATGACCATGGAAAACATTACATCTGGATAAATCAATGTGTATTTCACTTTCCCTCACACTCTTATAGGATAGAAAGAAAGCATAATATTGAACAATATTGACAGAAGGTTAATTAGTATATGTACTTATTCAGATCATAAATATTGTATTTGGAGCTCAAAAGAAATATATCAACAAAAGTAGGAATTAAAATTCCTGAGCCATAGGATGTCACATAGCAAAGAATCTGGCCTTTTAATAAAAGCATCCTCAGCATATTTTTATTTCAAATACAAACATAAGAGGAAAAAAATCACATATTGCATGATCATGTAAGAAATCATGGGGAATTTTCATTCTATTTTGTAGAATGGAGGCTACCCAGATAAATTTTAAAAAATCAACAGATCTCTCAGAATGTATAAGGCAACTGCATTCTGTACTTATTTTGTCACCTTTTCATTAGATATTTCTGATTTACTTTTAAGTTTTTTGTGAAATATTTAGTTAGGAAGTATTATTTTGTAATACAATTAGTTCTGAGGAGGTCTTAATATTATTTCTTATGTATTGTTTATCTAGGTTTTTATGGTTCGCTTAGCAGCTCTAGAAATGAAAATTCCATCTTTCCAAAGACCCGAAAGAAGGGGTGTTGAAAATCTCCCTAGTTTGTCCAAACATGGGACCGTAGGCTAATCCATTCACCCCAGGATTATAATAATACTTCAGATTCTATTGCAAGTTCTCTTTCTGTGGAATCATTGGTCTATCTGTTTATATAACCAATATAAGGGGTAATTCTCATTGTCAAGTATGTTATATTTCCTTTTTGCTCTTCCTCTGTTCTCTTCTCTTTCTTTCAGATGGGAATCCCGTCATGTTGTATAGGCTATAGTACAGTGGCTATTCATAGGCCTGATCATAGCGCACTGTATCCTCCAACTCCTGGGCTGAAGTGATCCTCCTACCCCTCCTGAGTAGCTGGGACTATGGGCACACACCACCATGCCCTGCTCATTTTCTTTTTATTAACAATAGGCTATTGAACAGCCATCAGATAAAAATGACCTGACCAGTCGGGAGTATATTTGTAGTCATATCAATTTGTGTAATAATAACTAACATTTACATAGCATTTACTATATGCCTGACACAGTTCTAACTACTTCCTATCTATTATTTCATTTAGTCCCAATAAGAACGATATGGAGTAGGTACACTAATATTATCCCTGCTTTATAATAAATTGTGGCACAGATAAATTACTTAACTTGCCAAAAATTACTCAGCTACTAAGTGGCTGAGCTGGGATTTGAACTCAGGTTAGTTGGTTTGAGTCTGTACTCACAAGCACTATAGTACATGAACGATGTAGAATTGTTTTCAGTTTCTGAATTATTCACTTTCCTGGTGCATCTTTATCTTCTTTCCTTTCTCATATCTTCGCTATCTTTCAAAATTGCATGTAGGATGGAGGTGAGATGTATGATTTTTAAATCAACTTTATTGAGGCATATATTAATAATTTGTATAAAACAAAATGTTTCTATTTTAAGATTACCATTTGATGAATGTTCACAAATGGGTCACCCATGTAAGCACCGGTAGACTCATTTCTAACACTTTAAATATCTCCCTCACTGCCCTTTCCCAGGTAACTGCTGATACGTTTTTTGTCACTATGGATTAGATTTCCTTAACGTAAATGGAATCATACAACATATAGTCTTTTCTTTGGCTTCTTTCATTCAGCATAGTGATTTGAGATTCAGCCATATTGTTGTGTGTTTTTACAACATTAGCTCATTATATGTTCACACTTTTTGTTCATTTCTTTTTATTGCTGAGTAGTACATTACAGTAGTAGTCCCTCCTCTCATGAGTGGTTTTGCTTTCCATGGTTTCAATTACCTGCAGTCTGCCATAATCTGAAAATATTAAGATATTTTGAGAGAGAGATACCACATTGACATAACTTTTATTATAGTATATTGTTATAATAATTCTATTTTATTAGTTATTGTTAATATTTTGCTGTGCTTAATTTATAAATTCAACTTTATCATCAGTACGTATGTATAGAAAAATATTATATATATATAATATATAGTGTTTGGTACTATCCAATGTTTCAGACATCTACTGGGGGTCTTAGAACATATTCCCTGAGAATAAGGGAGGACTACTATATATATATATTTTTTATTCATCTACCTATTGATACACCTTTGAGTTGTTTCAGTTTTTGGTTATCATGAGTAATCTATAATACTTTATTTATGTTTAAGTTTTTGTGGAGGTATATATTTTTGTTTCTCTTAGAATTGCTGGGCCCTATAATAAGTTGATGTTTAATTATTTAAGAAACTGCCAAACAGTTTTCCAAAGTGGCTATACTATTTTACACTCCCACCAGCAAAGTATTAATATAAAGTTCCAGTTGCTCTACATTGTTCAACACTTGATATTATCAATATTTAAATTTTAGCCACTGTAATGTGTAGATACGGGTATCTCATTGTAGTTTAAATTTGCATTTTCCTGATGACTAAAGATGTTGAACATCTTTTATGTGCTTTTTGGGCATTTATATATCTTCTATTGTGAAGTGTCTGTTCAAATAATCTGCCCTTTTTAAAATTGGGTTGTTTGTCTTGTTATTGAGATAAAATATTTGATTTTATATTTGAATACATGTTCTTTGTCATATGTATGTACCATAGATATCTTTTAGTGTTTTGTTTGCAATTTAAGTTTCTGAATAATGTCCTTCAAAGAATAAAAGTTTTCATTTTGAAGAAAGGTAAGTCTATTAATTTCTTCTTTTATGATTTGTGCTTTTGCTGTCTTATCTGAGAAATCTTTTCCTACTTCAAAGTGATGAAGATTTTTGACCCATGTTTTCTTCTAAAAGTTTTATAATTTTATCTGTGTTAATTTTTGTATATGGTGTGAGGCAAGGTTTGTTTTGTTTTGTTTTGTTTTTTACCAATAAATATCCAACACCATTTGTTAAAAAGAACATCCTTTCCTCATTGAATTACCTGGGTACATTTGTCAAAATCAACTGAATATAAAGTCATGGTGAGATAGTACTTCATACTCATTAGGATAGCTATCATTAAAAAAATAAAAAACAGGCTAAAAACAAACCAGAAAATAACAAGTGTTGGTGAGGGTATGAAGAAACTGACATCCTTGTGAACTGCTAGAGGGATTGTAAAATAGAGCAGAGTCTCTGGAAAACAGTTTATGGTACCTCAAAAAATTAAACATAGAATTATCATATGATTCAGCAATTCCCCTTCTGGGTATATACTCCAAACAATTGAAAGCAGGAACTTGAATAGCTGTTTGTGTACCCATGTTTATAGCAGCCTTATTCACAATAGTTGAAAGGTGGAAACAACCTAAATGTCCATTGACAAATGAGTGGATAAACATTCTACTGTGGTATATACACTCTGTGAAATATTATTCATCCTTAAAAAGAAAAGAAATTGTGACACATGATACAACATGGATGAACCTTGAAGACATTATGCAGAGAGAAATGTGCTAGTCACAAAAGGACAAATATTTTATGATCCCACTTATATGAGTAGTCTGTCAAATTCATAAAGACAGAAAGTAAAAGGATGGTTTCCAGGGGATTAGGGGATGGGGAAATGGAGAGTTAGTGTTTAATGAGTAAGGTGTTTCAATTTGGGAAGATGAAAAGGTCCTGGAGATGGATGGTGGTGATGGTTGCACCACAATGTGAATGTACTTAATGCCACTGAAATGGAATTAACCCAGAAATGGTTAAAATGGTATATTTTCAGTTATGTATATTTTGTCATAATTTTAAAAATCAATTGACCATGTATGTGGGTTATATTTCTGGTCCATCTTCTGTTTCATCAATCTGTGTGTCTATCCTTACTCCAATATCACCAATGTCTTGATAACTGTATCTTTTATAGTAGGTCTTGAGATAGTGTAAGGTCTACAGCTTTGCTCTTCCCTTTCAAAATTTGCTAAATCTTTTGCCTTTCCATAGAAATATTAAAATCAACTCATCAGTTTCTACTTTTTCAAAAGCTACCTTCTTATGGTGCAAGTCTTTCCTTAACAATTCTTGGGTTGTAGCTAAAATCTTTTAGCTTTTGTTTGGGAAATGTTTTGTTTTGCTTTCTTTCTTGAAAAATTTTTGCTGAGTGTGTAAAATTATAAATTGACAAGTTTTTTTTTAAAAAAAGCTTTTTTTCAGTGCTTTGCAGATGTGTCATTTTCTTCTGACTCAAATTCTGACAAGAAGTCTGTGGTCATTCTTATCTGTTGTTTTACGTATAGTATGTCCCCTCCCACACAGTGGCTGCTTTTAAGATGTTCATTTTATGACTGTTTTTCAGCAATTTGATTATTATATGCCTTTGTGTGGTTTTATTATTGCTTGTAATACTTTGGATTTGTTAATATTCTTGAATATGTGATTTTATCTTTTTTTCATATTTGGAAACATTTTGACTTTTATTTCTTAAACTATTTTTGAGAATTAAAAATAGAATAATTTTGATGCTACTTATAAATTGACTTTATATCCTATGATCTTGCTAAACTAACACATTAATTTTAGTGGCTTTTTTTTTTTTTTTGGCTGATTCCATAGTATTTTCTATGGGTAAAGTATACTGTCTGTGAACAAAGATATTGTTAGTTCTTTACAAAGTCTGTGTATTTTATTTCATTTTGCTTGCTTGTTTCCAATTTCTCCTGGCACTCCACTTGCATGTGTATTTGTTGTATTGCTATTATCCTATAGATCATTATGCTTTGTTAATTTTTTTGTCTTTTTTTCTGTGTTTCATTTTGAATAATTTCTATTGTTATGTCTTCAAGTTCACTGAGTTTTTCTTCTGCAATATCAACTTTTCTATTAATTCCATCCAATGAAATTTTCATTTCACATAATTCTTTCATCTCTAGAAATTCCATTTGATTCTTTATCTCTTTCTTTCTTCATTATGTTTATGCTTTCTTTTAAGCCCTTGATCATCCATATAGCATTTATTAAATCTGTTTTAAAGTCATTTAATACTAATCCTATTGTTTTTGCCATTTCTGTATTTGTTTCTATTCCTTTTTTTTTTTTGCTTTTTTAAAATTGATACTTAATAGATATATATATTTTTAGGGTACCTGCGATAATTTGATACATTCAGAAAATCAAATCAGGGCAATTGGGATTTCCATCACCTTAAATATTTATCTTTTTTTAATGCTAGTTATATTTGGATTATTCTCTTCTAGCTATTTTGAGATGTACAATAGATTAATGTTAACTGTAGCCATCCTACTGATCTATTGAATATCAGATCTAATTTCCTTTTATCTAACTGTATATTTGTACCCATTATTATGTACTGGTTTTTATTCAGTTTATTGCTCAACCTTTTTTCTGATTCTTGGTATTTCTAGTGTTTTTTGAGTGCACACAGGATATTGTAAATGTTATATTGTTGAGTGTCTGAATTTTATTGTCTTTTTAAAAATTAGAGTTGGGACTTGTTTTGGTAGGTAGCTAAGCCTGGTGGATAAGGTTGAGGCTTGTTTTTTAAGCTTTGGTAGAATGATTGCTGAGTAGGTCTAACAAATTTTAGCCCTTCTACTAACGTATAAGCTTCTGGAGTTTCTGCCAAGTGGGCTGATTAACAAAGACTTTCCACTCTAACCAGTAAGATGTCAGACATCCCCAGCCCTGTGCAAACTTGAATAACCAACTACTCATCTTTCATTTTCCTGTTCAATTTTTGTTGGAATTTGTACTATTTTTTTCACTTGTGCACACACTTTTCCAGTATTTAGCAAATATTCAAGAAGAACCATATGCAGATTTATGGAGCTGACTTTCTGTTTAGCTCTTTTTTTGGAACTCTTCTTTACAACTTGCAGATACCTTAACTTCTCTGACTCCGCAAGCCTTCCAGTGCTTGAGAACTTTTTACCTGTTGTATGGTCTAGAATATACCTCCAGGCAGAAAGCCAGGGCAATCATGAGTCTTGCACAACTTGTTTCTTTTTCTTCATTGATCACAGACATGTTCTGTCTGTTCTCTGATACATGAAAACATGGGTTTCATATATTTTGTCTAGTTTTCTAGTTGTTTATAGTGGAAGGGTAACCCTGGTCTTTGATACTCCATCATGATCAGAACCAGAAATCTGGTTTGTATTCTTAATATGATTATTACTACCTTAATCCTTCAGAAAAAACTTTCAACAGTTTACATTTCGTGTATGTGTGTGTGTGTGTGTGTGCTTATGCATTGGATGTAGTTGGCTCCTTCTTTCTTAAAAATGTTCTCTTCTACTGGTTTCTAGAATACCATGCTAATCTAATTTTTCTCCTTCCTCTCTTACCATTTCTTTTAGGACCCCTTTTCAGTTCATAATTCTTTACCTGGGCATGATATTTTGGGATTTTTCAAGGCTTAGTTCTAGGTATCCTTTTCTTTTTATCTCATACTCTCTTCTTGGGACTCTACCTGTAACATTAAAGGTCACCAAGGACCTTCAAACCTCTATTTCCAGCCTAGACCTCTCTTACATGCTGTAAATCCTCCTACCTGCTAGAATATCTCTAAGGTAACTCAAAGTCAAGTTGATAAAATTGCGATCTTCTTACCTTTCCTGACACCTACCCCCAAATCTGGCCCTCTTCCAGTGTTTCATATTTCAGTGAATTATACCTCCACTCCACCTAGTTGTCCTGGTAAGAAACCAAGCAGAGAACTTGGACAGTTTCCTTTCCATTATCCCCCAACCATCCCTGACCCTTCTTGTATATTCTCTCCACCAGTCCTGTAATTTTACCTCTTAAAAAATCTTTTGACCCCATTTTTTCTCATCATTGCCACTGAATTAGTGCAGGCTAAGTATCATCTTTCATCTTATCTATTGTAGTAGTCTCTTGTGTGGCCTCTATATATCCCCTCTAATCCTCCACCCAAATCTGTTCTTGATACCACAGGCTAAAATGACCTTCCAAAATGCAGATCTGAGAATATCACCTCCTTCCTTAAATCTCCTCAATAGATTCTTATTGATTTTAGGATAAAGACCCTAATCCTAAATAAGACCTAAAAGACTCTACATGTTTTGGCCCTTGCCTACCTCTCCTGCTTCTCCTTTCATCACAATGCCCCTGACTTTGTTTCTCACCCACACTGGCTTCTTTCAATACTTGGAAAATGCCCCCATTTTTGCCATAAGATCTCAGCATATGCAGTTCTATTTATTTGAAATATCCTTTCCTGCCTTTAAATCACAACCTTTTCCAGGTTAACTCCTATTCACCTATAGATCTCTGTGCATGTTACCTCTTCAAGAAACCTTTTTCTCTCTTTACATATACATTTTATGCATAATTGTAAAAAACTGGTTATGTCACTGCTACTTTGTCTCCTAGTGAAAATGAGATCCATATCTTCAGCAATAGGCACTACATAAATATTTTTGAATGGATGGATGAATGTATTACTCAATGATTGCCTTTTTATTTTTATAGAATTGTGAACATAATAGATCCTAAATGAAAATTTGTTGAGTGCTTTATGAATTGTTACCTAATGTGCATCATCATTTCATCTATTCTGAATGACAGTTTATTTATGCCCTGTTATAGATGAGAGGTTCCTATTTCATTGAGAATAATAGCAAAGACAAATTTAATTTTGGGTAAACTCTCATTGTGAAGTCAAATCATTATTTCTTTATTTTAATATGGTTAAAGGATTCACCTCCTGGTTCCTGTTTACAATTTGTCTTTCTAAGGAGTAAAAAGCCTACTTTCAAAATATTCCAGTTCTCAACTGTACATATTGTATATTTTCATAAAGGTGGGGATAGTATCCGGTTTATAGTGAGGGAAGTGGGTTTATAGGAGTGGTTTTGACATCAATCCCTCTCACGCACTTACTCCTGATCACCATAGCCTTACGTTGTCAACTCATTTTTCCTGTGTAGCTTAGTTGCCACTTATTATCTCATATATCCCTGGTCCTATTTTCAGTGCTTTAGAGTTTCACAAATGTTCAAAACAAGCATTTAAGCATTAGTAATTCTATTTTGCAAATTAAAAAATTGAGACCCAGAGAAATTAAATAAATTGCCCAAAACCATAGTAAGTGGCAAAGCCAGGATCATTGAAACTCCAAAACCTATACCCTTTCTGCTACTTCTTCATTAGTTGTTTCCTGTTTTTAATCATGGGAAATTGAGAATTGAATTTACATTTGTCCATTTCTTGGACTTTATAACATAAAATACAATTACAGGCTTATCTTGTAAAAAAAATGGTTTCTTTAAACTTCTGTGACTCACTCTTAATATAACCTTTCCATGGTAATTAAATTTTCATAGAGCTATTTGATGACTTTTTTATTAGACATTGCGAGTTTTAACTCTTTGGAAATCAATAGAATTATTTTGATGCTTGCTTGTTTCCAAATATTAAAAGCTGAGTAATTTAAGCCTGTTAGCTCAATTAGATAGAACATGATCTTGGTATTGATCACCAAACAATTCTTTTGGCCTCCCACAGAAAAACCCAGCCCAAAGTTGAACTTAATTCTACTCCTGGCTTACATTTGGGTTGGTATTTTCTCTTAATTGTGAAATGCAGCACACAAAGCCAAGTTTATATTCTGTTTCTATATGACCTTGAAAAAAAATGGAAGGGGAGATGATTTTTATAACTCCTTTCACTCTTCTAAAAGTTAAAATGTAGGTTTTCTTTTAGTATGTGTGTATTAATTCACTCATTCATTTGTTCATTAACAAACATTTATTGAGTGGTTCCTACATCCCAGGTATCATTCTAGCAGATATAATGATAAACAAGATAGACAAAATGTTTGCCCCATAGAACTTCTATTTTAGTGGCAAAAGAAAACTTACCAACAAAATAGTGGAAATTGTTGATAAGAAAATATACCAAGTTATTCTGATAAAGACAGTGGAGGATTGGGAGTGTTATTTTGAAAAGGATTGTCACATAAGGTCTTGTGGTAGAGGTGACATTTGAACCAAGAAGGAACCAGCCATTTGAAAAGCTGTAAGAACTGTTTTCTGAACAAATGTACCATACCTCAAGGCAGGAATGAGCTTGGAAGTTACCAGGAAAAGAGAGATGTCACTATAAAGCAGTCTGTAAGGCTAGAAAAGGAGGCAGGGATCAGATCTTAAGCACTTTAAGTAAACTTAATGTTACCATCATTTTCTTCTGAAATTATATAACTGCTATTATATTTGCCTTAGAGTTTTACCCCCCTGAGACTGAATTATGCCACAAAGAAAACCATATATTATCATAAAATTTTAGAATGGAAAGATTCCTTAGAAACTACCAAGTCTAACCCTTTCATTTTAGAGATATGTCAATTTGAACCCAGAAAGGATAAGTGACTTGTAGAAGGTTACTCAGCAAACCTGGGCAAGATAGGATTTGAACTCAAGCTTTAGTACTACAGGGTCCAGTGTTTCTCCCGGAAAACCAATTTTTAGGAAAACATCAAAAATAAATTTTTTTTTATTTATGGCATTTCTGTGGCTCATATTGTTTTCTATTTGATTATTTATTTATTTATTTATTTGAAACAGGGTCTCACTTTCTCACCAGGGCTAGAGTACAGTGGTGTGATCATATCTCACTGCAACCTCAAACTCCTGGGCTCAAGCCATCCTCCTGGCTCAGCCTCTCAAGTAGCTAGGACTGTAGGCATACACCACCATGTCCAGCTAAATTTTTAAAAACATTATTTGTAGAGACAATGTATTGCTATGTTGCCCAGGCTGGTCTCAAACTCCTGGCCTCAAGTGATCTTCCTGCCTCAGTCTCGCAAGGTGCTAAGATTACAGGTATGAGCCACCACTCCTGGCCTCTGTTTGATTTTTAAAAAATATTAAATTACTGTAATTTAACCAGAATTTAAATAGTTAATTGTTTTAGATTTGGAGTGTACATGTTTTTTAAAATCATTGGCCAAATGTTTATTACTGTAAGAGCAGAATGATGCAATGTTGACTTGATATCTATCTTTCAGTTGCCTTTCATTATACCATCTACTGAAGTTCTTAACTTGGTGTTTTCACACCACAAGGGGATCCACAAATGAGCTTTGGGGTTCCAATAATCCTTTGAAAAGGTGCGCAATGTTTTACATATCTGTGATTATCATTTTAGGTCTTCCAAGGAAACAACATCAAGACAGGATTATATAAGCTTGATTTATGGGGATATATGGAGGATGAATGAGAGGGAGCAGGAATAGGTAGCAAGAGCCTTGAGACCGTAATGTAGGTCTGGCATCTGTGAAAAGAGAAAGGGAAAGAAAGATTGAGTAGGAAGCCTCAAATTACAGTATAGTTCTAAGAAAGTCTCATTCAAACTGATGAGAAGTCACCAAGCAAAAGTTTCTTTGTATTCTGCATTGGGTAGAAAGGAACTGGCACTTGTACCTCTGCCATGCTTAGTTATTGGCTCCAAGTAGCCCTAGGGCAAGTGCTGTGAGCACTGTCACAGATCCAAGGGGACAGCAGCTGGAGCAATCCATTAGCTCTGTTCCCAGCAACAGTTCTATTGAAGGAGATCTGAGTGGTACACTTCTAGGGCCACCACACTATGTTTATCTGCATTTCTTTGGGGGAAAGTATCTGCAGCATTTATCATATTTGCATAGTGTTTGGGTACCAAAGAAGGTTAAGAACAACTGACTATTCAGACACCTAAATGGTTAAATTGTGGCCCTAAGAAACAAAACTATGGACCCAAATTTATTACTGTTAAGTCAGTAAATAGTAGTTACCAAACCATTGAAAATTGTGGCATTGTTACCATTATTTCTTCATGGGTGGCAGAGATGTTTACACTTTTCACATTCATATTTGTCACAATGAAAGCAAGGAGTGTCCAAATATTGGCTGCAGGGTTACATCATGTACTTATTTTTCCCATGGGCAGTTCTAAAGGCTCAGAGCATGGATAATCGAAACAGAATTCCTGGGTTCATATCATCATCCTAGCACAGATTAGCTGCTCAACCATGGGTAAGTTATTTCACCTCTCTGTGCCTCATATTTCTCATTTCTAACATGGACATCATAATAATAGTGTCTGCCTTCTGGAATTGTGGGGAGGATTCAGGGAAGGGATCTCCAGAAAGCTCCTCATATAGTGCATTGCACACATTATTCCTATGGCTATAGGCTATTGAGCAGTGAGCACTGCAGTTTGTCCCACTTGAGCAAATTCAGCACCCTAAAATGTGAACTTGGGGAGTGAATGAATGAGTGAAGCTCTGTTCCTTCAAGCTATAGAAGGGTCCTTTAAAAAATTAGCTCTTCTAACATATTTAAAAAATTTTTCAGTAGTGTTTCTGGTTTAGTAGGATTTAAAGAGATATTAATTAAATTTTTTTCTTTGTGCTAATTTGTATTTTTAATTTTAAAAAGTGATTATGCATTACTTGTATAATTATGTCTAATTCTTTAACATATCTGTTTTATAAAGCAAGGTAGAGCTATGAAGATGATTTTTACATGGAAATAGATTATTCTATAGTATAACATTTTTATTATTATTACTATTATTACACAAACGTTTTAAAAGTTTTCAACTTCCTCTTTAGAACTTGACCTTTATTGATGAATCACTTTCTAGTTGAGTGTTGCTGCTTCCCCTCCTTTAACAACTTCCTTGATTTCTCTCAGCCTGTTTTTTCTATAATTCTTTTTTAATAACCTGATTTTCACTATTCCTGGTCTAAGCATTTTAGGAAGGCACATATAAAAATTTGAAAGACTAAATAAGCACTCATAAATTACTTAGCCCACTGGTAGCAAACTATAGCCCAAGGGCCAAATCTGGCCAGCAGCATGTTTGCGTAAATAGAGTTTTATTGGAACCATGCTTTTTAGATTACATATTGGCTATGGATACTCTCATGGTACACAACTGAATTGAGTAGTTACAACAGAGACAGAATGGCCAGCAAAGCATAAAATATTTACTATCTGTCCTTTTGCAGAAAAAGTTTGTAATCACCTGATTTAGTTTACTCAAAAAAAAAAAAAAATTATCTGGAGCAGGATAGCTCCTTATGGGTAGGAACTGTTCCTTACTCATCACTTTATTCTTAGTAGCTAGCTTGGAGCCAGACTTACAGTAGATACTAATCAAATAATTACTCAGTTGAGTTGATTATGGCTTTACCTTACATTAAGTTTTAAAATTAAATGCTTTAAGTTAAAAAGAAATTTTCTCCCAGTATGTTTTTATTAAAATGGCACTGTAGAGTAAACTAGCTGGACTAGCCCATTGAAGTGACCATTATACATAATCTCTGGGGTGATTTATAATACATAGAAAAACATTCTTTTTGTAAAAGAAAGCTATAATTTAATGGAATAATATGTTTGAGAGAAACTACTTGACCCCCTGCTGCTTCTTTTAACATTTTGATTTTTAGGTTAAGATTCCTTTAATAATTTCTTATTACTATAGGCATGAAAACTCATCAAATTCCTAGACTCAAATGCATTTTTCTGCAAATATTTTCAAGTTTATTTTGGTACCTGGTTTGGAAAAATTGTTTGGGTTCTAAAATTTTTGTATATGACTACATATGAATTACAAAATTAACTTTAATACTTGTTATATTATTAGAGTAAAATGTTTTAAACTATTATAATTTATTAATCAATTGTATTACTCAAATTTTCACAAAGAAAGAAATCCAAGCTTACATGGATTTTTGCTTTGTTAAAGTTAGGGCATGGATTCCTTCTTTTCGTTTTCTAGCCATGTGTTTTTGTATGATGTAACAACGACAACATTAGTAACAACTTTGGAAATTTTCCATAAAATGTTTCCTATTGATAAAAATAATCTGGATAATTCTTTTGAAAAATTCCTAGGCCTTTCTCTTCTAAATTCTGATTCAGTATTTGTGGAGTGGGGCCCAGAAATCTTCCTTTTTAAAATACAAGCACCCTAAAAATGATTCACATCATGAAAGGAGTTTAGGAAATGATACTTTCAAGAAATCTTCATGGGAGTGATATTGGCAAGATGACACATGAGGAGGTATCATCCCTCATCCCTCACACAAAAAAATTAGTTACTATCCACAGATGAAAATAGCTCTAAGAGAGCTTCAGAGTACAATTAAAATGCTGCAGCAACCCAGGAAACACAAAAACTGAGGATGGGCACAGAGAAAAGTGTTGGAAGCATTTCACTTGTATTACTCCATCCCCTAGGCCACTTCATCTCAGTGCCTAAAGGAATTCCCTTGGCTGCAACCTCCCCCTGTAGGGCAAAAGGAGATCAGGAGGACCCTAGAAGTCTTCACCATCACAGACCTGAAGCTTTTGCAGCCAAGGATCCCCACAGTCTTTGTCAATGAGATCCCAGCAGACAGAGGTACCCAAAGCTCACACCACTGCATCACCCTGAACCAGAACTGCCTCTGTGTTTCCTAGAGATGGAACCACTGCACTTCGTTCAGCCCCAGCACTGCTGTACACACCTGTGACTCTGACCAAGTGCCATTGTGCACCCATGGACTCAGCACTATTGCACACCCCACCCAGCCAGCACCCTTACAGCTACCAGCAGATGAAGGTCTTCCCCAATGGGAGCCAGATCATAAGTAACTTCTTCAAATGCACAGACACCAACACATTACTACAAGGGACATGAAGAATCATGAAAATATGACATCACCAAAGAAAGATAATACATTTTCAGTAGTTGACCCCAAAGAAATGGAGATCTATGAATTGCCCAATAAAGAATTCAAAGTAATTGTTTTAAAAGAGCTCAATATGCTACAAGAGAATGCAGTTAGACGACTTAATGAAATCAGGAATACATGAACAAAGTGATTTCAACAAAGAAATAGAAAACATAAATAAGAACCAAACAGAAATTCTGGAACTAGAGAATACAGTGAATGAGATGAAAAATGCAATAAATAGCTTCAACAGCAGACTCAACCAAGCACAAGAAAATCAGGAAGCTTGAAGACAAGTAATTTGAAATTATTCAATCAGAGGAGAAAAAAAGAATGAAAAAGAGTGAAGTAAGCCTTCATGATTTATGGGACACCTTTCAGTGAGCCAATATGTGTATATATACATATTTATATACATGTATATATACATACATTGTGTGTATATATACATATATGTGTGTATATATATATACACACACATATACGTGTGTGTGTATATATATATATATATATACACACACACACACATTATGGGAGTCACAGAAGGAGAATAGAGATGGAGAACAGGGCATAAAGCTTATTTAAAAAAATAATGAACTGAAAATTTCCCAAATCTGAGGAAACAGATAGCCATCTTTAAAAAACCCAAAGGACTCCAAATAGGTTAAACATAAAGAGGTTTAAACCGAGGCCCATTATAATTAGGGTGTTAAAAGCCAAAGATGGATAGTTTTGACAGCAAAGAGAAAGGCACCTTATCACATGTAAAGGAACTCCATAAGGCTATCAGTGGATTTCTTGGCAGAAACCTCATAGGAAAGTGAGATGATACATTCAGAGAATTGAAAGAAAAACTAGCAACCAAGAATAATATACCTTGCAAAACTATCCTTTAAAAATAAAGGAGAGATAAAGTCTTTCCCAGACACACAAAAACTGAGGGAGTTTGTCACCACTAGACTTAAAAGAAATGCTTAAGGGAGTTCTTCAAATTCAAACAAAAATATGCTACACCATGACATAAAAGCATATGAAAACATAAATCTTACTGGTAAATTTAAATATATAGACAAATATAGAATAATGTAACACTGTAATGGTGATGTGTAAATTATTTGTAACCCTAACATAGAAGTTAAAAGACAAAAATTTGTTAATGGATACACAATACAAAAACAAGTAAACTCTGACTACAACAACACAAAGTGTGTACATGGAGGGGGGTAAAAGTATAGAGTTTTTGTATGTGATTGAATTTTGTTATTATCAACTTAAAATAAGTGGTTGTAACTACAAGATATTTTAGGCAAGCTTCAAAGTAATCACAAAGAATAATAAACTATAATAGATACACAATAAAGAGAAAAGAATCAAATCAAATTACTACAGAAATCATCAAATAACAAAGAAGACATCAAGGGAGCATGAAAGGAAGAGAGGAACAAAACAACTGCAAAACAGACAGAAAACAACTAACAAAAAGGCAGCAGTAAGTCCTCACTTATCAATAATTACATTAAATGTAAATAGATTTAACTCTCCAACCAAAAGGTATAGAGTAGCTAATGGATGGAAAAAACATGAAATAGCAATATTCTGTCTACATGAGAAGATTTACCTTAAAACTCCTTCTTTGTTATTGGTCTGTTCAGGCTTTCTATTTATTCTTGATCAGTTTTGGTAGACTGTATGTTTCTAGGATTTTATCTATTTCTTCTAGATTATCCAGTTTGTTGGTACATAATTATTCATAAGTCAGTTATGATACGTTTTATTTCTAAAGAATACATTGTAATGCCTAAAGAATAAATTGTATTTCTAAAGAATGAATTGTAATTTAAGTATACACATTAGCTTAAACTGAAAGGGTGAAAAAATATATTTCATGCAAATAGTAAACAAAAGAGAGCTGGAATGGCTTATATCTTAAATCAGACAAAATAGACTTTAAGTCAAAAACTGTTCTAGAGACAAAGAAGGTCATCATATAATAATAAAAGTGTCGATTCAACAGAAAGATAAAACAATTATACTCACACCCAATATCAGAGTACCTAAATATAAAAGCAAGTATTGACAAATCTGAAGGGAGAAATTGATACCAATATGTTAATAATAATAGAAGAGACTTTAGTACCTCACTTTGAATAATGGATAAAACATCCAGATAAAAATCAATAAAGAAACAGCTGACTTGAACACTATAGACCAATGGACCTAACAGACACATACAGAACCTTTTGCCTATCAGCAGAAGAGTTTACATTCTTCTCAAGTGCACATGGAACATTCCCCATGATAGATCACATGTCAGGTCACAAAATGAGTCTTAACAAATATAAGATGATTGAAATCATTCCACATTTCTTTTCTGACCACAATGGAAACTAGAAATCAGTAACAGTAAAAAAAATGAAAATATTCACAAATACATGGAAATGAAAACATACTCTGAATAAAAATTGGGTCAAAAAAGAAATGAAAAGTGAATTTAAAAAATATATTGAGACAACTGAAGATGAAAACACAACATACCAAAACTATGGGTTGTAGCTTAAAAGCAGTATTCAGAGGGAATTTTGTAGCAATAAACATATTAAAAAAGAAGAAAGTCTCAATAAACAAATAAATTTACACCTCAACGAACTAGAAAAAGAAAACCAAACCACATCCAAAAATAATAGAAGGAAGGAAATAATAAATATTAGAGAAGAAGTAAATCAAATAGAGAATAGAAAAACAATAGAAAAGATCAACAAAACTATGAGTTGGTGTTTTGAAAAGATAAACAAAATCGACAAACCCTTAGCTAAACTTAAAAAAAAAAAGGCTTAAAATCAGAAATGAAATAGGAGTCATTACAAAGTATTCTTTAGAAATAAAAAGTATTATAAGTGACTAATATGAACAACTATGTACCAACAAACTGGATAATCTAGAAGAAATAGATAAAATCCTGGAAACATACAGCCTACCAAAACTGATCAAGAATAAATAGAAAGCCTTAACAAACCAATAACAAATAAGGAGATTAAATCAGTAACCAAAAACTTCCCAATAAAGTAAAGACCAGGACCAGATGGCTTCACAGGTAAATTCTACCCAACATTCAAAGAAGAATTAATGCTAATCTTTCTTAAACTATTTCAAAAAATAGAAGAAGGAACATTTCAAACTCATTATACGAGGCCAGCATCACCCTGATACCAAAGCCAAAGATACCACAAGAAAAGAAAGTTACAGGCCAATATCACTAATATTTGTAATGAATCCTATTTCATTTCTGATTTTAACTAATAAACAGATGCAGAAATCCTCAATAAGGTACTGATAAAACAAAGTCAACAGCATATTAAAATTACCATATACTATGATCACGTGGAAATTTTCCCTGGGGTACAAGAATGGTTCAACATATGCAAATCAATAGATGTGATACATCACGTTAACAGGATGAAAGATAAAAACTGCATGATTATCTCACTAGATGCAAAAAAAGCATTTGACAAAATTCAACATCTATTAGTGATTAAAAACTCTGAACAAAATAAGTATAGAAGGAACCTCAACACAATAAAGGCCATACATGTAAAGCCCATATCTAACATAATCAGTAGGAAAAACCTGAAAATTTTTCCTCCAAAATCCAGTACATGGCAAAGATGACCACTCTCACCACTTCTAGTCAACATAATACTGGAAGTCCTAGCCAGAACACTTAGACAAGAAAAAGAAACAAAATTCACCAAAATCGGAAAGGAAGAAGTAAAATTATCTGTTTGCAGATCATATGCTTATATATGTAGAAAACCCTAAAGAGTGGTGATCAATAACAAAAAGCTGTTGAACTGTTAAATGAAGTTAGTAAAGTTTCAGGATAGAACATTAAATGAATTTAGTAAAGCTTCAGGATAGCACATCAACATATGAAAATCAGTGACATTTCTATACACAAATGATGAACTAGCAAAAAAAAGTTAAGAAAATAGTCCCATTTACAACAGCAACAAAAAGAACAAAATATTAGGAATATACAACCAAAGAAGTGAAAAACTTGTACACTGAAAATTATAAAACATTGCTGAAGGAAATTAAAGAAATCAAAGATAAATAGAAAGACATACTGTGTTCACGGATTGGAAGAATTAATATTGTTTAAATGTCCATGCTACCCTAAAGAATCTACAGATTCAATGTAATCTCTATCAAAATCCCAAAGGGCCTCAAATAACCAAAGCAATCTTGAGCAAGAACAAAGCTGGAGGCAGCACACATCCTGATTTCAAAATATATTACAAAGTTACAGTAATCAAAACACTACAATACTGAAATAAAAACAGACATACAAATCCATAGAACAGAGTAAAGAGCTCAGAAATAAATCTATGCATCTATGATCAACTGATCTTTGACAAGGATGCCAAGAATACACACAGTGTGGAAAAGACAGTATTCAATAAATAGTACTGGAAAAACTGTATAGTCACACACAGAAGAATACAATTGGATCTTTGTCTCACGCCATGTACAAAAATCAACTCAAAACAGGTTAGAAACTTAAATGTAAAACCTGAAACTATTAAACTACTAGGAGAAAACATTGGGAAAATGCTCCAGGACATATGTCTAGGAAAAGAATTTTTGTGCAAGACCTCAAAAGTACAGGTAGCCAAAGCAAGAATAGACAAATGGAATTACACCAAGCTAAAAAGTTTCTACACAGCAAAGGAAGCAACAAAGCGAAGAGACAACACACAGAATAGGAGAAAATATTTGCAAACTGTCCATCTGACAAGGGATTAAAACCAGAATATATGAGGAGCTCAAACAACTAAATAGCTTAAAAAAAACAAAACAAAACAAAAATTAAAAAATGGGCAAAAGATCTGAATAGACATTTCTCAAAAGAAGACATACAAATGACTGACAGGTGTTTGAAAAGTTGCTCAGCATCATTAATCATCAGGGAAATGCAAATCAAAACAATTATGAAGTATTACCTCACATCTGTTAGAATGGCCATCATGAAAAAGTCAAAAGATAAGTGTTGGCGAGGATGTGGAGAAAAGGGAACACTCATTCACTGTTGGTGGGAATGTAAATTGGCACAGCCATTATGGAAAACAGTATGGAGGCTCCTTCAAAAATTAAAAATAGAACTAAGTTATAATCCAGCAATCCCTCTTCTGAGTATTATCCAAAGGAAATGTTATCAGTTCATTGCAGCATTATTCACAATAGCCAAGGTATGGAAACAACCTAAACATCTGACAACAGATGAATGCATAAAGAAAATGTGATATATATGTGTATGTCTTAAATATTTACAATTGTTATTGTCAATTATACTTTAATAAAGCTGAAAAAAATTACTTTCACATTTTCCTACTTATGTATGAAGTGATTTGAATGAGGCTTAAAAAACTTGCTTGGGCTTCCACCAATGAGAGGACCCTTATAATCTTATACAAAGAATGCATATTTGCACATAAAATAGAGTAAATATTAGATAATTTTATCAATTACTTAGAGTGAGTTTCTTTTAATATTTTAGTCACTGACTCTCCTTCAATATCTTAACCTTATTTGGGTCACAGATTCCTTCTGAGAAGTTGATGAAATCTGTGTGATCTCTCCCCAGGAAAATTAACACACAAATTTTGCATATAATTACAAGGCTTCTACCCTGATGTACAACAATGGACTCTAGCCATGGACAAGATCTGTTCTTCAGTTGAGGCCCATTGTATTTTTAATTTTGCTCTGTATTTAAGTATCTTAACTTTACCTTTAATTTTTTTATCAGATGCCATAATGTCAAAAATTTAATAACTCATTCAGTGTTCTGACTATATGTACCTCTCTTTCCAGTTAAATAGGACATATATTACTGTTGTACTTCTTTTGTTTAATATGCCCATTAAAAAATCCCACGTATTTTGACACAACTCTAGTTTTGGGGGATGTTATTTTATAGAAAGAGCAAGAAGTAGATGGTTTGTTGGTGGAATAATAGAGGGACAGATACCTTGAGACAGGGTGACTCCTGATAGATGTATGATCCAAGAAAGAAGATGCCTGGGGGAAGGAGGTGACCAGAAACCAGCAACAAAAAACCTAGTGCATACTGGAGTCAAAGGGATGAGTTTAGCGAAGCTGGCAGCATATGCCCTTGATCCCTCCCTCCTTTTAGAAATGAGAATTCAGGGAGGGATGAAAACAGCTTGGGTGGCAGATGGCTGCAGAGAGAACTGTTTCAACCCAAATTTGAGGATTGTATCAAAAACCCAGGCAGAAAGAATTTTATTTTCTTCAAGGTCTTAGGGGTGAGATCAGAGGGTAGAAAGAGAAATATTGAGAGAAGAAGAGAGGAGAGTAGAAGGGAGGGAGGGAGCCGTGAGACAGAGAGAGAGTTCAGGAAACAAGCCACACATATTAATCTAGACAAAACTGGGCTCATGGATCACACTGTGGAAATGTAATCTGCCCACCTGGCTGTAACCTCAAGAGTGTGTACTTTAAAATGACTTCCTGAAAGTATACATTGTAGTATTTTATACCTCACTGTGAGGGGAAGAGTATTAGAGAAAACAAAAGGACCAATCTCTCACCTGCATGTCAAATTATGGCTCAGGGCTCACACTAGCCCACAGGACACTTTTGTTCAAATTAGAAACATGCAGATCCAGCCCCACCAGGACATGTGGGCTGGCACAGCACAGTTGGGATTTCAGTGCCCATTTCTCTCCATTGCCATCCCTGGGAGGATGTGGAGAGCCTTCAGATGTGTATAAGGACTTTTCAGGTCTCTTACAAGCCAGAGCTTCTACAATATTATGATTTGTTTCTAGGATTAAAACTATCCAAGTAAATGTGAATCTGGGTAGAAAGGTCACAGAGCAGGCAGGTTTGGGAGAGATGCATGTAGAGAGATCAAAAATGAAGGAGTTGCTGGTTCAACCAGCCACATCACATAGAACCACCCTGGCAATCATTAAGGAGATAGGTCTCATATACAGAAACTGTTGTAATTTTTATGTTTTCACAAATATTCATAGAAATACTTCCAGAAGTCACCATATTCAGGTAAACATACACATATATGTTCACACATGATTCATATGCATGTTTCATATATTCATGAATGCCAGCCATTCTTCCATATGACTTAAATTATTAATATCCAATTAATGCACTACCCAGTAAATGCAATTAATGTGTAAATAATTAATTCCTATTGTGTCTACTATAACAAAATGTGAAATATGTAAATAAGGTAAGTCATTAACTTATATGGGGAATTTTGAAACTGTAATTCAATCTTATTGAACTGTTCTTTAATGTTTAATGCCAATTAACCAAACATCTAACACATTTTATTCACATAAATGATTAAGCTAAAAATATTTTGCATATATTTCCAATGTTTTCTTTAGCTTTTGCTCTGTTTCTGTGTCCCTTTGCAAAATCAGTGAAGATCTGGGCAATAAGATATTGATGATCAAATATGAATTGTGTCTATGTCTTTCTTTGCATCAGTTTGTATTGTCCTTAATTAAGACTAACCCATTTCCTTCATTTAGATTTATTGCACATCATATATTGTACTAATTATTATTTAGTAATTATTAGTGACAATATGTTAACATCATATATTGAACTAATTATTGAACATCATATATTATACTAATTATTAATTTGTTATTTAGTAATTGATAGTGACAAATATGATGTTCAATATGTTTATACAATGAGGTGTAACCTTATAGTTGTAAGAGGTAGAAGTACATTATCTTCCTTTGTGTTTAAACTCAGTATTATTGTTTGAAGGTTCAAGACAGCCTCTGTAGGGCTTTTTGTTTTCTTAAAATAGGCAATTTTAAATTCCGTTAATTTTTTTGAATATATAATACTAGATACGGTTCAAAATGAAAATGATGTCAGCATATATACAAGTAGAAGTCTTGTGACCACAACATCCCGCTTCTCCTGTTCTTCTTGGCCCCATAAGAAACCATTTTTAGCAGCTTCTTATTAATCTTTTCTGTGTTTCTTAATGAAAATAAAAGAGAACACAAATATGTATTCTTATTTTTCTCCCTTTCTTCCAAAAATAGGCAAAAATTTAAAATTCTTCCCATAATGCCCTTTTAATCTTGCTGCTGACTCATTTTCTAGTTGGTAACTTCTTTGCAAAGAGAATTCATTAAATTATCTACATACACATTCACAAGATCTCCATAAAGTTATCAAAATTAACAGGATAACTTTAAATAAACATTAATTGATTGCACCCTTAGAAGTTTGAAGAATGCATTGGCTAATTGGCTGGAAACACAGTGCTTGGGTTGAGGATATCAGGGAGCGAGCCCGGTCCTCTGTAGTGACTGGTGCACTGTGTAGGTTACTGCCTTTCTGGTTTGATGATTTGGATAACTGCTGTTCTATTTTTTCATAATTTTTAAATTAGTCTAGTTGCCAGCATAAAAGCTGTGCTAAAGATACCACATGGGAAAGTGTATACAGATCTAAGAAATGATTAAGAATATTATGATAAATGCAAATTTTAAAAACTTGTAATTTCAAAGTCTTCTGTAAAATGATGTTGCAAGAGTTTTAACCGTTTAAATTTAGAATGCTAAAAAAATGATACTGACAATTGTCTCTGGTGTGATCATATCATCAACTAATTACAAAATTAGGACTTTTTGATTCATTTGAGCCCTTTCTTTCCCTCACTGCTAACATTTCCATTCAGGGGTGGCAAAGCGTCTTCATTTGTTAATATGGTTCTGTGTTTCATGTTATGTAGCATTAGAACCTTGCTCCCAGTCCCCAGCATTCTGTGATATTAGATTGTGCTGCACAGACCATGATTATGGTGATCTTCCATCCCTGTCACTATATTGCTAATAGAGCCTCCTTTTAACCTCAGAAATGCCCTGGATTTAATGATAAATGCTGTGGTCACTCTATAATAGATTTCTCAATGATAATAAAGGCTTTTATTGAGCATTTGCTCTATACCAGGTACTGTGCTAAGCTCGTCACATATATGATTTCTTTTATTACTGCTTATGGCATAACTCTTTCATTAGGCAACTGGTATTTTTATAATGCTATATTACAAAGGGCAAGGGAAGCCAAGAGAGGTTAAGTATTTTCCCAAACTCATGCAGCTAGTAGCTGAAGAATGAGGACTTGAATTCAGACCTGTTGGATCCATACAATAACTGTATATTCGTTGTGTTATGAGGACCAGTCTGTGGCCACCAATGCCCAAGTTAGGTTGGCAACAGCTTGTGGAGCTGGGATTACTAAGGTTCTTTTGATTGCCTTAAATTTATTCAGCCTATTCATCTACAAACTAAATAAATAAATTGCTTTTATTTTTTAATAAATGCCAAGGCAAAACAATGTTGTGTGTGTATTTTTGAGACAGGACCAATAATCTTGGCAGTGTTAAGTTACAAAGGCTTTTTAAATTTTGTGCTAATGCCATTTTAATTGTTTAGTGTGATGGGTACATTAGGGACAGTGGTTCACTGTTTCACTTTGGAAAAGCTGCTCTCTGTCAGGTTTGTGAACAGCTTTATTGTTTAGTTCACATAAAGGTCAGTAGTTCTAAATATACGCACTTTAATGGGTGATGTAATAGGTATTTTATATGTGTTGCAGGTACTTTCCCTCAGTGTTTGAAATGAGTACCTTTTGTGCCTTCTGGTGTAATATATGCTGTGTGAGTATGTGTGTGTCTATGTGTGCATATCTTGTTTGAAAGCCTCAGTCTTAACAAACTTCTAAACTGCATTCTTAAATCTGTCATATGAATATCAACATCTCTATAAGATATAATCTATTGTATATTGTTGGATTTGACAGATATTTTGATTGTGCAACTTCAAAATGCAGGCTTTGGGTCAGAAAAGAAAGAAAAGACTTGTGGTGGTTTTTTATTTTTTATTTTTTTTGACTAAAAAAAACATTGAATCAATTGATTCAATTTAACTTGGCAGCCATACAGGTGACTTCAGCTTTTGCATCTTCAGACCTTTCTCAGCTTTTTGCCTGGCCTGAGAGACTGTTTCTTTCCCTTTGTTTCTTTTCTTAGCTTGATGAAGTGTTAAGATTTGTTCATTTCAAAACAGACCATTTAAAAATGAAGAAGCCACATTGTTTAGTTCACTGGACTGGGAGCCCCAGAGACATGTTCTATTCTCAGCTCTGGAAAAACTCTTAAAACAAAATCACATGAACCCCCCCTGCCCAAAGAAAGATATTACTCTAGTTGGAGATAGTACATTTTACTTTTTAATCAGTGTGGAAAGCAAAGTATTAAGTGGAAAGACCTTGGCAAAGTTATGCTATCTAAATAGGCAAGTTCCAAATCCTGGCAGAAAATATTCCTTTGAGTTACATTTTTCTACAACTTTTTAAAGTCTCATCTTGGCTGTAATCCTTCATTTCCACCAGAAAAATATAAGATTAATGTATCCATTGAGAGAATGAAGATATTTTGGATGAAGTTATTATAAATCCCTTGTAGAAATGTTACAACATTATAACCATCCAACTGTAGTGGTCTACGGGCTGGAGTAGTGGTGGTGGAATTGGGGTTACTTTGATCTGTAGTTCGGACTGTTGGTGACCCCATACGTGACACCCCAGGAAAACTGATCTCTTTAGCTATGCTGGTCCAGGTTTTGACATACCTTTTTCTTGATTTTTTTCTTCTGTATCAACCAAGGCAGATCTGCATTAAAAACAAAACCCACAAAACTTCCTTAAGCAAGTAAGGAAAATTATAAAGAAAAAACAAACCTGGAAACTACATGGTTAACAACGTGCAATTTCTGGACATGGTACAGTGAACAGTGCAAAGTATTTGGTTTCAGAAAAATT
Organism: Lepilemur ruficaudatus; assembly: GCA_963574885.1. Classification (NCBI taxonomy): domain Eukaryota; kingdom Metazoa; phylum Chordata; class Mammalia; order Primates; family Lepilemuridae; genus Lepilemur; species Lepilemur ruficaudatus. The sequence continues at coordinate 35,596 of CAUYRT010097017.1, forward strand.
AAGCTCTAACTGTCTTCACCTTTTAACCGGTTTTGTGCCTTTAAGCAGTTGACTTAATCTTTTTGTTCTTTATCTGTAAAATAGAAGAATAACACTTCATTTGACTAGTCCAGGATCAAATAACTATGAAAGTACTTTGTAAAAGACAGATGTTAGCTGTTGTGTTGATGATACAAGTCCCACCTGAGGGCTATTAAGGTACATTAAATACCCAGCCCAGTTGTTTTTATTCACTTTGTGGAAGCCCAAAGGAGAAGTAATTTCAGATTGTGTGCACTCACACATGGCGGGATTCTCACTGTCCACATGGTCATCTTTCTCTACTAGTCTTTTCTTTGGCTCTCTAGCTGAGGTCTGGGTTGGTCTGCCCTGGCACTCCAATCTGCCCTATTTTTCTTGCCCTCTTCTCCTTTACCCTGCCCAACCCTCGTTCCCAGAGAGAAAGGCTTGTCTTCCCTGAGTCATACCAACTGGTAGATGTTTCCCTTTCCCCTCTGAAATTTTCCAGCTTCAAGTCGTTAGAGGTCTTCTACCTGCTCTAGTTCTCTCTGCTGGGTTGGTTTATCTGAAACATATTTCTTCCTGGGATTTTGAGACAAATTCTGACCTTCTTCACCTGGGTTCGAGTGTGGGTTTGGCTTGCTAGTGGTCTTGCTGCGTTCAAGAGTGGGAGCTCTCTCACTCCATTCTGCAGCCTACTCCATTCCTGTTCCTGTTCTCGTGGTCTGTGGATAGAAACTGCTCTTTCCTACTTTTGAAAGCCTCTGTGTTCCTTTAGGCTTTCCAAGAGAATTTCAATTTCCAGCTTGAGAAAGCAGAAATAGGACTGAAGAAAAGCCTTTAAGTGCTTTTACCCTTCTTAACTAATAGTAGTAGTAATTTTGGTAGTACTACTAGTAGTAATTGTGGTAGTAGAGGAAGCAATAATTATAATAGTAGTTGCTGTTATCATTGTCTTAGTAGTAGTAGTTAACATTTTTTGCTCCTTTTTACAACTAAGTATGAGGGAAATTTCTGTATGCATATTATTGAAACCGCACAACAGCTCTGTGAAATAAATCTGTTGCTGTTTCTCTTGCAGAGTTGAAGACACTGAGACTTTACAGGTGACGTTACTCGCCTGAGGTCACAAAACTAGTAATCTGGAGAATCAGTATTCAAAGCCAGTTTTGGCTGATCAGAACCTGAATATACTAGTACATATTCTTGAAGACATTAATTAGCTCTGGGGGCAGAGGTCACTGACTCAAATGCTTGCAGGATGCAGGTCAGAAATGATAATTGGTGGATAAGGCCCAGAGTTAGCAGGATGACAGTGCAAGCTGGTAGAGATGGCAGCTGCCGCTTTTCCTCAGTGTTGGGGTGTGATAGGGAATAGTGGGGACTGTGGGTTGTTAGAGAATGTACGTCCTCTCTAAAACAGACAGCTGCTACTTAAGCGGTTGTTCTCATGAGGGAATAAGCTTTCTACAATATGAATTTTAAAAAGGTGATAGAAACATGGATTTTATGTGATATTTCCTGATGATTAAATATTGATACCGAATGCAAATAAAAAAAACTAAATAAAACACTATGAAGGTTAAATTTATTATGTCTGGAGACCATGTTTGGCCTGGTGTGTTACCTCTCTCAAGAGAAAAGTTGTGCAACATTCTAACCATTTCAGTGAGATAAGAGATATATTGTTCCCTATTCGTTAGTAGCTGGACTGTCCTTAGCCACTCCATTAACTATTGCTTAGCAAAAGACCCTGGGGAGATCCCAGTTTATTAAATGTTGTATAAAGACTGAAAGAAATAACAAATGACATGATTCTATCCTTAAGTACCTACCATGTGTCAAACACTTTGTATATGCTATTTTGTTAATTTTAATCCCTGTGGCATCCCTGTTTAACATGTGAGGAAAGAGGTCTGAGAGGTTAAAAAACAACAGCAACAACTTGCCAAAGACATTTCTTTAGCAAGGGGCAGCATAGGGTTTGAATCCATAAGTGCATTGCACTTGATTTTTCTGTTCAGCTCTACTGCCTATTCAGCATAATATTGCAATGAAGTCTGCATTATGCTAGTACTCACATAGGCAGGGATAGGTTTTCCATGTTGTTCAGTGTGATTTTCAGTTTCAATGAGGAGGATTCCTCTAATCAAAATTATCTCTGCACCCTACCAGAAATTCTTCCCTTTCACTCTATCACCCAGCCTGAAATTCTAGCCTTTAGAAATTCTTTTGTGCTAACAAGCATACTCCTGGGAAGGTGCCTTCTTAAGCAATCTTTCTTCCCTTCACATGTTACCATGAAGTTAATCAGATTACATCCTTTAAACAACTGGCTGAGATCATGGGAATTTTCCTGGACAGCAGGGAGGTGGAAGGGGCCATTCTGAAGTAGGGTCACCATTCAGATGGAGAGACCGGACTGTAGAACTTGGGATAGGCCCCTCATACCATGGACAGGTTTCTGACTGCCTCGGAAATGGGACAGTGGGCACACAAGTTTGTTAACTACTTTACCTTTTGCCTAGAGTGGTCCATTCAAGCAGATGAAGCCTTATTACCGGTTGGTGCTTTTAATCACATTATGTTTACGGTACAAGAATGCAGCATTTTTTGCTGTGAATAGATTTTCGACATCTTTTATACTTCTAAAATAAAACTATAATCTTCAAAAAAATTAATGGCTTTTTTTGTTCTGATTAAGGAACAGACCCAATTAATAATTAAAGAGAAAACAAAGCTGAAGAAATAACCACAAAATAACTGTCTCTAAGGGATAGGATTATGATGGACTTTTTATGTATTGTTTGAAATTTTTCATAATAAGATAATTCATTTTGAAAGGAAAAGAACAGAGTTTTGTTGTTGGAGCAGAGTGAATGAAAAAATTCTTAGTTGTCAGGGTGTAGCAAGAGCAAGGTAGGTGAGCTTTATTGCCTATGAGTTAAAATCTGTAATTACCTTAAGGAATGGGTCCCTACTGAGAGCGTGAGGCACATGAAAAGGAGCAAAGGAAGCCAACTCTCCACGTCCTGGTTTGTCTTTCCTTCTTTCTATTCCTGAAGCCCCAAGTAAAGTGGGATTTCTGCAAGCAAGAGCAAGAAGTTAGAAGAAATTGGGGTGATTCAATGCTCAGAATTCCCCGGCATCTGTTAAGCCTTAGTACTGACTGTTATTTATTAGATGGCTTTGCCCAAAACATCCTCTTAATGTTTACTGTGCCAGCCCCTTGTGGAATTTGCTCACGCCTGCTTGTAACATGAATCCTCTCTCCCAACTTTTTGGCAATCCCAGAATAGTTCTATTTTCTTCTCCTTTTCTTTCATTTTGGAAATCAGTTTTGAAAAATTTTATTCTTTCATTGTAGTTCGGATGCAGCTTGGGATCCTCAAGTCAATTCCCTTATTACTTGTCAATGGAAATTGTTGCTTTGCCTCAACTATAGTATAATATATTGTCTTTCTGCAAATTTTCAATTTTCCAGGAGTAGAAGAGTAGTGTTTGAATGTATATATACATTAGCATGTAATAATTAAGCTTTATCTTCTGTAAATAAACTCAAAACTGGTGAACAGTGATTGTAAGTGAAATAAGGTTTGGTGATACTCACTCACGTATTCAAAGGTTACATACTTCTCTCTCTGGCCAGTCCTCAGAGTCCCTCACAGGTATTGAAGAATAAGAGGCCTACAAAGAGGAATATTAAGTCTAGGAATTCAGAATGCTCTTTGGCTGTTAAAGGCAAAATGGCAATCACATCCTTTAAAATCAAGTTTGTTATATAATTTAATTTGTCTAACCCCCAGATATCTGGCACTAGGAAAGGCTTTTATGGGTGAACTGCTGTGCTCTTTGTGATATTCTTGAAGATAAGACTCATTTATTTAGTTCCCATGAAAGCCAATGCTGGTCTACAGCAATGTCTTTTAATATGACATGTTCCTCAATGATTTCTCTTTAAAAAACTATCCACCTCTGTGATCTACTCTCTTGTCAGCTCATCTATTTAATTTTGGCTGCCCTTTTCTAAATTGAAGCCGTCAGTGTTCTCGATGCCGGCAGATTTCTGTCAATCTTCTTTTTATCTGTTTTTTTTTTTCTGTCTATATCTGAGGCCACCCAGTTGGCCCCCTAGCCTGTAGCCACACAGAATTGCTTGCTTGTACTACTCTAAACACATCCTGCTCTTGTGCCTTCCTGACTCAAATGTCTGTGTTTTCTAAGGGCCTCTTTTTCCCTATACTTGATGAAAACACCCTACTTTTCAAGACTCACCTGATACATCACCTGTCCTACCTTTTTCCAGCTTGGCCTTCCACCTCAAGAAAAATTAGGCTACCTGCCCTTTGCTCCAACAGCACATTGTGCATATCGACAGTGTCATGGTCTCTGCCTCACTCCTCAGATCGGTGTTTCTCAACATGGAGTGCAGGGCAATCCAGGCAGGGTTAGATCTTCTGTTTTTATTTATTTCAAGTCTAAAGCAATACAGTAAGCTTTTCTGGTCTTTAATGAATGCATCCATCCTGGTGCCTTCACTCCGTTCTTCTGTTATTCCGGGTTTGCTCTCACATGTTTGCTCATATTCAGCATATTGTGAAATGTTGTAGTTACTTTTATCTGGTTTTGAGAGAATTTGCATATTATGTTAACTTTTTTTTTTTACTAAAACTACCTTCACAAGATGGACAAGTACCTTAAATATATTCCTATAAAGACTTCCTGGATTGGCCGGGCGCGGTGGCTCACACCTGTAATCCTAGCACTTTGGGAGGCTGAGGTGGACGGATTGTTTGAGCTCAGGAGTTGAAGACCAGCCTGAGCAAGAGCAAGACCCTGTCTCTACTAAAAAAAATAGAAAGACATTAGCTGGACAACTAGAAAAAATATATATATAAAAAATTAGCTCGG
>CAUYRT010097023.1:0-13733 GCA_963574885.1 Lepilemur ruficaudatus
TAGTCCCAGCTACTCGGGAGGCTGAGGCAGAAGGATTGCTTGAGCCCAGGAGTTTGAGGTTGCTGTGAGCTAGGCTGACGCCACGGCACTCACTCTAGCCCGGGCAAGGGAGTGAGACTCTGTCTCAAAAAAAAAAAAAAAAAAAGATGTCAGTCAGTCTTGCTCCTAACTTAGCCAACTATCACAGCACACTGCTCTGCACTAACGCAGCAAAAGTACACGTAGTCAATATGTATTATTATTCTCCTAACTTGAGCCTTAGATAGGAGATAAAATAAGGACCTTTTAAAAAAAGCAATTAATATATACAAGGCACAATGCTATGTGATTTCCATTAATTGTCATTTAATGCTAATAACACTATGATTTAAGATATCACCATCTTAAAAACAAAAAGTTAACACACCTGTGCCAAGACATACAATTAGGATAGGCAGAAATATTTATCAAAGATTTCATGAAGACATCAATATACCCTACCTGCAATATTCTCTAAAATTATATGCTTGAATTAAGAGACATGGTCAGAAAGCTATGTATTTAGAATGTATTGTTTAAGGTCCCCAAGAAACTGAATTTCATCGGCTGGGCTTTGTTTTATACCATTGACTTAGTTTGAGGGCTGTGATAAGAAAATAGCCCTGTGGGATTGGTTTTTTATACTACAAAGGCTACTTTAAGACAATTTTTCACAGCAGTATATAGTGTCAACTCACCCTCTAGTCTCAGGATCAAGTGAATTCCTGCTATATGTACTACAAATAAGATTAAGTGTACATATTTCCTTCTTTGTGTTGACTGCTGAAAAGGTCTAGGGGAAATCTGTGGTTATGTCCAGGAAGTATACATTTTGGGTATCAGTCTCACCATTACCTTAATATTTATCTTATCTGTATTTTCCATGGCCAAATTTCCTTATTTTTAAGATTTATTTTCCTATGGTTCATGTATTTTTATCACTTTCTCCATAAGTCTATTTTAGAACAAAGCATAGTACCAATAATTTTAGTAGATCTTTTAGCTTTATGTTGCCAGCATGAACCTTTTACTAAATGCAAAAGTGACGCAAATTATCTCAGTTCTTACAGTTCATTATTCTACAAACTGATTCATTGATCACTAACATATAACTGAGGGCATACACTATTAGAACACAGCTATCAGTAGAAACTAGCACTGCCATTAAGTAATAAAATTTCTAACATTAGAACCACATTCATATAAAAGCTTCCATGTTGTTAACTGAAGTCTAAAGCATAATAATACAAAAGGCTGAATAAAATTCAGATCCTTACACACAAAATTGCTTTAGTCAGTTGGCAAAGTATATTTACTATATCACCCAGAATATAATCAACTCTGATAACTGACATCTCAGTTTATGCACCTACTGAAGTAATTCAGTACATAAATAACACCCATAACAACAGCTGTGCATGAATGTTCTTTTTCTCACAGATTTAAGAGTGTATAATCTAAAACATTTTTAAAACTTTAAATCCCTTACTTACTAGCCTAAATACAATTTGAAAGTTCACTTGCCTTACCTATTATTTATGTCTGTGTAGTTACTAAGGGCAATATATGATTATATATATGGACACAAAATAAATTTAAAAATGAAATTATGGTATTCAATGAAGATACAAAGTAATGATCATGTAGATTAACTGTACTGAGATTAGTTTAAGCCTGGGGTAGCTATATTTATGTTCCACAGACCTGGAAAAGACAGGAAAAAAGCCTTTATCAACATTGCTAAGAAGCAAGTAAAAGCTTACAATTAGATAACTAAGAGATGACATAATAAGACTCAATAAAACATCATGGACATTCCACAATGAGATTGGAAATTCAATTTATCAGGGGAAAAAAGATCCCAAAACATACATGCTCATTGGAAATACATACAGCACAAAAAAGAAGGAAAAAAAAAGATCTCTGTTTAATGATAAAGATGGTAAAGAATTATAATTTCCTGTATAACATAAATTTCAAACATTTAAACATTTTCATTGAATTATAAAATATCGTTTGGAAAAGAAAGAAGCAAGCATGACTGCAGGTTGTAGATAACCAAGATAGATGGATGGTGAAAAGCACTAACAGAGATTTCTGTCATGACTATCAGGGTTATACAATTTCCAAGACGTTCAGAAATGTTTGGTGCTCCTATAAATGTACATTCTGAAGTAACACCTGAGTGAAGCATCTTCTAATTCTCCAAGAGAGTGGCTTTTTAGTGTAAAAGATACTGAACACTATTTAACTTACTGAATTACTTTATAGCACATATTAGAAATACTGAATACTTAGTATTTCTATCTTTCTATAGTGGTTTAAAAATGTTTTAAGTAAGAATAAAAAACATGCAAACTGTTTTTGATTTTCTGAGGACATAAACTTTTTGGATTTAACTTCAATAAAACTGTTGATAACAGGCCGTGCATAGTGGCTCACACCTATAATCCTAGCATTCTGGAGGCCGAGGCGGTAGGATCACTTGAGGTCAGGAGTTCAAGACCAGCCTAGGTAAGAGAGAGACCCCCACACCTCTACTAAAAATAGAAAAAATTAGCCGGGCATGGTGGTACCCGCCTGTAGTCCCAGCCACTTGGGAGGCTGAGACAGGAAGAAGACTGCTTGAGCCCAGGAGTCTGAGGTTGCTGTGAGCTAGGCTAATGCCATGGCAACAGAGCAAGACTCTGTCTCAAAAAATACACTAATTAATTAATTAATTAAAGTCTGGATTTGTAGAGCAGTGCATGTCTTTAAAAAAAATTATTGATGACAGATTTCCTCCCATCCCAAGGACCTCTGGCAAAGATCCCTCAGATTATCAAGACTATACAGCTAATACTACCTTTTAAAACAAGCAGAATAACACTTGGGGAATTTATAACATTTAGTATTTTTAGTAAATACATTGACAAAAGTTTAAAAATCTATCTGAAGTAAACTTACATCTTTCAGGAGCTTGGTCAATGTGTTCTGGACAAAGAAGGAAGAAATGACTGAAATCCTGAAAGGTGCCGGCACCAGCAGCACAAGGATAATGGTACATCTGGGTACATTTCTCTTCACAGCATTTGATAGTGGCTCCAAGGTGCTTACAAAATGCACATCGCTGAAAGGGGGTAAAGGAGAAAAATCCCTTAATAAAACCTCAAAAATGTAGCGCTAGGAAGGTATGAAAAAGCCTTTGTACATTACTAGTAAAACAATTTGAAACCACAAAATACTAAATGAAGATCAGTTAAAAAAATAAAACCTAGTGCACTCAGCTCAGGGCTTGGTATACTACCCTTCCATTCCAATTAGAAAGTTAGCATTTCTCTTTTTACCTACTTACACTGTCAAATACTTACAATTAAAGACTTTCACAAAAACAAACAGTAATATGGTTTAAAAGGCAGGTTTCTAGTTGAGGGTTATTTTAATACTTTTTAAATGTTACCAAAACTGATAAAAGGATTATATATTATTTATAAGACCTATTACTCTTTTTATCTTGCCTAAAATCTAACATCAAATAAACTAGTCAATCATAAAATAAGTTAATGGAGGACATACATGGTTAAAGGCACACATAAATAAAAATCTACATAATTGATTGTAGGAATTAGTTTCAAATTTCTTTACTAAAGCTGGAAGTAAAGGCAATAAAATTTAGTCGTCCGGGTTTTTTTTTTTTTTTTTTCCTATTTCAATCTTCCTCCATGCTCTTGCACATGGTAACAAACAAAGAAATAAGCTCTAAACAAGCAGGGGACGTCTAGGGCAAGTGAATGCATAAGAATTCAGTATGAATTATCTAAAATGCTACGTTTACTTATTCGGCTTTCCCTTAAATGATTAATAAACCCTTCCTCAACCTCCCCAGCCAATGTTCAGTACCATTTTTTTGTGTGTGCAGAGCCTCTGATGGGTGGCCCTGCACCATACAGTATAAAATCTCTCTGTACGAAGTGCCTAAATGTCTAACTTACTGTACATACTTCTGTTTTAGCTTATGCCATAACATGGTATTTGTCTTTTTTTTTTTTCATTCTAGTCCAAGGTCCTTGACTAGAGGCACCATATTTTACTAACTTTGTAGCTGCAGCACCAGGAATGCTGCTTGACATAGAAAGGCCCTAATAGGCAGGTATTCATATTTAAACATACTAAATGGACTTCACTTCTGGTAATCTTGTTTGTAAGTATGGCTCATCAATTTCGAGCGGAAACAAATGGAGCCTAATTTAACAGAGGCTACCAGACCCTGCTAACATTACTGTGAATATCTTCACGTGCCAACACACTGATTCTGTATTCCGGCATTCAATCAGAATAGTTGTAAAACTATAATTGTTTAACGTTTTGTAGGTAAATCTACATAAGATACCACATACCATCAAAATCTTCCTCATTATCATCAGTCCACAGCACCCAACCCACATGAAAAAGCTTAGTCACTCTTGGTGCATCATCAACACATTTTGAGTCAAGTCAACAGACAACTGTAACTTCTAAGTAACTCAAAAACACTAATTATATTTGTGACATTTTAATTTTACATAATGTTTACAATTCCACAGACTAATATACATTTTAGTTCTACGTTTCTACTCGAGGGTATTATTGCATTAGAAAGAAAAAACAAATAAAGCCTATTTCTCTTCATTGATGAAGTATAATAACCAGCTTTTACAAAACAGGTTCTATTTTTATATCATAACTTCTGAGAGTATCTAAATATGTTTAGTGTATTAAAAGAACCCAGAATTAACCACAAGTGTAACACCTGGGTAGTCTAAGTGTCTTACTGGAAAGGACAAGAAAATGTCAAGGGGAGAAGTGCCATCAGTCTGTTGAAAACATTATATAATAACTCCTTAACATAACCAAATAATTTCTGCTAAACTATTAAAATCTAGGATCTCCTATTTTGATACCATATGGCAAGTTGTGCAGAAGCCTTTAGCACTAAAAATAATTTTGGCAGATAAAATAGAATGCATTTTATTTAAGTGAATAAGGAAAAAAATAAATTGATCATTTTTCCAATGTCTATTTCATTTTGGAAACACCAATATGTTCTCTTAATCATTTCTGCAATGAAAAACATTACATGTCATTAAACAACTGTGAAAAGTTCTGGAATATATGAAACATACGTACAGTATCATATAAAGATATCAGGGAATAAAGGGAAGGAAATAAATACTGCATTTAAGTGAACCCTTCAGACCCATCTATTATAATTACATAGATATTGAAGAACATGTGGCCTTAAAATAAAATGTATACTATATACATAAGCTGGAATGTACCTTCCTAAACCAAATAAAAACTATTGATAAAAACGTGGAAAATATCAAAGAATGAACTCCCACAAGAAACTTTCCTAATGTCAGTACTCTCATATACATCAGAAACCAAACAAGTTATAATAATGTAATACATAAGTAACAATTACAAAGGTAATTAATATTTTGGGCAGATAAGGTGATTAGCTCTTAAATGATATACCAACTAAATGACTTATTTGAATCAACATTTAAAATTCCTAGAATAGCATTTTTTTCTTCTCTACTTTTGTTAATCATTAAAGAAAACAAAAGAGAGGGAGAGTGTTATGATATTTTTTGACACTAATCCAAGAACACGTTAAAAAAACTCAATGAGACCTCATATTACCAACTGTAAGAGTAAGTCTGAGGTACTTCCAAAACTTTTATTTAATAGACTGAAATAAGAATCTCTCAAAATAAATCTATAATACAAAACAGAATCAACAAAACTTCAGAGATTAAAATTGTATCATGAAATAACAAGAAGTTAAAGGATATTCCAAAGCTGATTCAATCCAGTATTTATTCTGTACTAACGATGGCAATAGTTTTAGGATACATGCTCTAGGAAATATCAAGTATTGTAAGATTTTCCACACTCCAAAACAGTTTTTAACCTTTATCAATCTTTTAGTATTCTTAGTCAGCTAGGATTCTCTCACAATAATGAGCAAAGGTGGAAAGTAAGAGCAAAAAGTAAAAATGACAAGGAAATTTGATCCAGAAGATCCGATATCTGTTTAACAAGAGTACCCGAAGGAGAGAAAATAGGCGAGGGATTATAATCACTGGAATTATTCTAGAAGAAATCATTTATTAAGAATAATCCCTATTTAATAGATAAGAAACTTCAATTACAAAGAGTCTTTATCTCTGTTACATGATCACTGTATCTCTACAAAAGTACCCTTCTTATTGTATCAGAATTCCTCCCTAAAGTTCTTAAATCACCAGCTTCACAACTCAACCTAGAAATACTGGCAAAAGTTTAAGATTATCAAGGTTAAAGGGAAAATTCTAGGATCCCCACAAAAAAGAAAAAAGAACCTTCACAAACAAAAGAAAATCAGGCATCACTTTTCATTAGCAATAATAAATGGGAAAAACAAACAAACAAAAAATAAAAACACCCAGTATCTTCAGGTCTGTGAAAAAATTATTTAAAACTACAATTTTAATGCCTGTTAAGCTGACATTCAAGTCCATGGAAAATAAATATAAATAGGTTAAAATTCTCTATTAAATAAAGACAGCAACTTCAAAACGCGCAAAATATACTTAACACACATTTTATATACAAATACACAAACACATTTTATTTATATATGTTATATATATGCACGTACATATGCATACATATACACGAGGCACATACATGGGTGCAATTCAAAAATAAAGAGCTGGCAGTAAAAACCATAAAAACTATCCCAAAAATGCCAGTATATCGACAGTAAATGCAAAGAAAAATAGAATTCAAACTAAAAAGTAGTGAACAAGTCAAAGATAATAGTTTACATTAACATAAATCTTATATTATGGTGCAAATTCCAAAAAAGCAGCAATAGTCATTAAGATTTATATACCCAATAAATATTTTAACACATAAAAAATAAAGCTGAGTAAAAATGCATGCATAGATTAGTAGACTCTAACATAGCTCTCAAATCAAGATATTAAGTAGATATGACATAAAAATAAAGAACTTAGTAATAATGACCAGATTTGATTCAAACTGACACACAGAATCACACAGATCTCTGTATTCCAAAAATAAAGAATATATATTCCAGGCAGGTATGGTGGTTCACGCCTGTAACTCCAGCACTTCGGGAGGCTCAGGTGGGAGAATCCCTAAAGGCCAGGAGTTCAAGACCAGCCTGAGCAACACAGGGAGACCTCACTCTTACAAAAAATAGAAAAAATTAGTCAGGCATAGTGGCACAAGCCTGCAGTCCAAGCTACCCAGGAGGCTGAGCCTAGAATTTGAGGTAGCAGCGAGCTATGATAACATCACTGCACTCTAGTCCAGGCAACACACTGAGACCCAGTCTAAATAAATTCTGTTGAAATGTACCTAGAATTTTTTTTTTTTTTTGAGACAGAGTCTCACTCTGTTGCCTGGGCTGTAGAGTGCTGTGGCATCAGCCTAGCTCACAGCAACCTCACATTCCTGGGCTCAAGCGATCCTTCTGCCTCAGCCTCCCGAGTAGCTGGGACTACAGGCATGCACCACCATGCCCGGCTAATTTTTTACATATATTCTTAGTTGTCCAATTAATTTCTTTCTATTTATAGTAGAGACGGGGGTCTCACTCTTGCTCAGGCTAGTCTTGAACTCCTGACCTTGAGCTATCCACCCGCCTCGGCCTCCCAGAGTGCTAGGATTACAGGCGTGAGCCACTGCGCCCAGCCTGTACCTAGACTTTTTTTAAAAACTCGCCATATACTGTCATAAAAAATATCCATACATTTTAAAAAGCAGACTATTCTAGCCCAAATTCAATAAAAGCAGATACATCCTTGGGCCTAATAAAATAAGAATTAGAAATTCACAATATAAACTCCCCCCAATCTATCCACTAGAAAAATTTAAATTCTATGTAACACCAGAGTTTTTCTGAATCAAAAAGAAAAATCATTAATTATTTGATTAAGAAATGTCAAAATCTCTGAGATGTGGCAAATGTGGTTTTCAGAGGAAAAAATATAGCTTGAAAAATGCAAAACTGTTAAGACCAAAGAATAAAAATAAATGAAGCTAGATTTAAAATAGCTTCATAATCCATCAGTTTAGACATCTAAGGAAGTAAACCCACCCTAATACTGTGTTTAGGAAAATATTAATGACATTCAGGTGTTTAAGTTTCCATCAAAAGAACAAATGTATGCTCTAAAAACTGAAATTAAACTGCTTGAAATAAAACCAAATCTATCAATCATTTTGCATGTGAATTGACCTAAAGTAATGAATATCTTTTTTTTTTTTTTTTTTTTTTTTTTTGAGACAGAGTCTCACTTTGTTGCCCAGGCTAGAGTGCCATGGCATCAACCTAGCTCACAGCAACCTCAAAACTCCTGGGCTCAAGCGATCCTTCTGCCTCAGTCTCCTGAGTAGCTGGGACTACAGGCATGCACCACCATGCCCGGCTAATTTTTTCTATATATATATATATTTTTTTTTTAGTTGGTCAATTAATTTCTATTTTTTTTAGTAGAGATGGGGTCTCACTCTTGCTCAGGGTGGTTTCGAACTCCTGACCTTGAGCGATCCACCCACCTCAGCCTCCCAGAGTGCTAGGATTACAGAAGTGAGCCACCATGCTGGCCAGTAATGAATATTTTGATGACTGACTTATCGTTGCTGTTCTGGCTCAGTTAATTATTCTCGTTTGCACACCATTAAACATACATTTCTGATTGAAACATCTGCTAAGAAAAAAATTAAATAACATCACAATATCAAAATGGAGACTGCTAAGCTAAGAATAGGATTTTTCTCCTGTCAGTATCTTTCCTTTCTGACTCATCCTCCTCACTGCTGCCACCATAATCTTTCTAAAGGAATCCCTGATACATTCCAGATCAGACACAAACTCCTCAAATATGGCACTCGTGGTAGGCAGAATTCTAAAATACATAAACACCACTCCCTCCCCTCAAGACTTGCCACCCTAACACAGAGGCTGTGAATATGATCAAATATCATTCCAGAGATTATGCTGTATTAGATGGCAAAGGGATTTCACAGATGTGATTAAGGGTACTAGTCAAATGACTGTGAATTAATCAAAAGGGAGATTCGCCTAATCTAATCATACAATCTCTTTAGCTTCTCTAACTGGTAACAAAAGCGGATGTCAGATTCACAGCAAGTGAATAATTTAATACACTGTCGTTCTTCTTACAGATTGAAGGAACCACAAGCAAGGTTTAAGGATTAAGGAGTGGCCTCTAGGAGCTGACAGGGACCCAGGCCAATGGCCAGCAAGGGGACCTAGGCCCTACAAGTGCACAGAACTGAATTCCTCCCCAGAGTCTCCAGCATGGCAACATCCTGAGTTGAGCCTTGTGAGACCTTAAACAGAGAGCACAGTTGACTGGGCCTGCCCAGACCACTAAGCTGAGTAAATTGGGTGCTACTTTAAGCCATTAAGTGTATAGTAATTTGTTATACAACAACAGATAACAAACAGCATTTCAAGACCCTCTAGGCTTCGGTTTCTCCCAAATCACTATTATATTTTTAAGGATTTTTTTTTTACATTATACTTACATTACACAATGTCTTAATCAAAACTATGAAATAAAAATGGTAAATATTTTAAACCCTAGTTTGGAAATGAATAAGTAGAATCTCAGAGAGATTTTCCTAAAATAAAATAGGAAAACAAACATTCTGAGTCCACAAAAGTGCCCTGTACCTGTTGGGCAAAAGAAACAGGAATTTCACTAATTGTAACAACATACATAATTAGAAATTCTGAAGAAATAAGCCACTAATAGCTGTCATCTTTAACATAACCATAAATAAAAACATGAATAAATCTGACTACATAAAAATTTATCACTTTTATATGGTGAAGACACATCTCAGAGAAAATCAAATGACAAAAAATAGAATTAACCTCCAATTTGACTCACAAATATCTAGTATCCTGGATATATAAAAATAAAGCTTATAAGTTATAAAAATGAGTACAACTTATAAATAGAAAATGATACTTTATAGAAGTTCACAATTTAAGGAAAGCACAAAATTAGCCAATAAAATATGCCTAATATGAAGGATTTAGTGAGCATAATTATTTGCCAGCAACTAGGCCAAGTAGTTTACAAGAATTACCTTATTCAAGTTTAATAACCACCATCTTAGACAGATGTAATTATCATTTCTCATTTTACCAATGAGGCACAGAGAGGTTAAATTCCTTGCCCAACCTCATAGTCAGGAAGTGAAAGAGGAGTTGAACTCAGAGTTCATAATTAGTTAGATACAAGAAACAGAGGCAGGCCAGGCACAGTGGCTCACGCCTGTAATTCTAGCACTCTGGGAGGCCGAGGCGGGAGGATCGCTCAAGGTCAGGAGTTTGAAACCACCCTGAACAAGAGCGAGACCCCGTCCCCATGTCTACTAAAAATAGAAAGAAATTAATTGGTCAACTAAAAAAAAATATATAGAAAAAATTAGCCGGGCATGGTGGCACACGCCTGTAGTCCCAGCTACTCGGGAGGCTGAGGCAGAAGGATTGCTTGAGCCCAGGAGTTTGAGGTTGCTGTGAGCTAGGTTGATGCCATGGCACTCTAGCCCGGCAAGAAAGAAAAGAAAAGAAAGAAAAGAAAGAAAAGAAAGGAAGGAAAGAAAGGAAAGAAAAGAAAAGAAAGAGGAAAAGAAAGAAAAGAAAGAAAAGAAAGAAAAGAAAGAAAGAAAGAAAGAAAGAAAGAAAGAAAGAAAGAAAGAAAGAAAGGCAGGCAAATTCCAATAACTGACTATAGAAACATACTGAATACTTTGTCTTAGTTACATAATCTCCTTCACTCAGGTGATAAGAAGATAAGGCAGCCACTTATGGATTATGATCCATAAAATATTAATTCTCAGTGCCTACCAAAAGGCCTGTACTGCCATGTTTATAAAACTCAATTTATAATAGCCACAAATTGAAATCCCCCCAAATGTCCAACTGTAAACTAGATTAATTAAGGCACTCTCATAATAGAATACCTCGTGTCAATGAGAATAAACAAACAACTGCACGCAATATTTGGATGAATTACACAACTATATATATGAAAGAAGACAGAGAGAAAATAGTATTTATTGTAGTCCAACTTTACAAAGTACAGGGATAGGCAAGGCTAAACTACGTTGCTAGTAGTGATCATAGTGCTTGCTCCTGGAGAGTTAGGAGTAGTGACCAAAAGGAAGCTTAACTGGAATTTCTGAGGTCCTGCTATTATTTATTTCCTGATCTGATTTTAGTCTATGGCTACTGATACTTGGAGTATTCTTAGAAATGTACTTTCTAAGTGCATTTTACTATACATATGTATTATTTCTCAGTAAGCAGTATTTTAGGGAAAAAAGTTTAGAAAATTAAGAGAATTTTAGATAAACACTCAATGTTTAATGAAAAATATTTGTCCATTTCTTTTCTCACATGAAATTCTGTATCAGTACTAGTATCCTATCTGATGTCTCCCTAATTGTGGGTTAAGATTTCTTATTTTTCTCAAGTAACACAGTATATTAAGGTAATATTAACTGGGAGAATCATATAGATGAATGCACTGTAAATACAATTCCAAGATATTTGCCCTTAGCCAAAAAAAGAAAAGGGATACACATAACATCCACATAAACCATCTTTTTTTGTTATTCCTAGAAGTACAAAATGAAGAATCTTACTGTTACATGATTCATACTGTGTACAATATAATTTATTGTTTGAAAATTAGGGGTTTTTAAATTGAAACATTAAACATAAGTTGGTTTAACATGATTTTAAAGTTAGTAAGAAAACACTGCATATTATAGAAGAGTTAAAAACTCAGAAACGGGGGAAAGAATTTAAATTCTTTCGTATGCCAACAAATAACAAAGACATAGTAAGATTAAAGGTAATTGGATACATTTAAATCATGTCTTTCAAGTACATAAGAAAAGACATATTTGCATTCTCTTTAGTCCAAAACCTTGGTGTACTTTTAGTTCAAATTTAAAACTAAAGAAGAATGCTCATCTTCCTATAAGACTTTAACAATAGTACAGAAACTTCTATACACAGATAAAATGAGTTTATCTAATCAGAAATTAAGTATGTGAAAACCTAATACATATACCCCCACATAGAATCAATGCAAGTGAACCAGATTCTGGTTGTAATACAACTTTGGTGACCATACTGTTTTTGTGTTTTCCACTTGTCTGATAAAGAGAAGTGATGGAGCTGACCTCGAGTACTCTTCATTGACAAGATGCTGTTTACCAAGCAAGAACTATGAGCAAAAATCATCATCACAGAAGGACTATCAGTAAAAATATTAATGACATAAATTAACATGATTATAACAGTTGCATTATGTATCAAGAGTATTTATACAGCCATGGCAAATAACTCAAGTATCTATTACATCACTAGGGAATTCAAAAAAAGATTGCAAAAAGCAATGATAATTTTAAATTTCACTACTGAAGTACTGGCTGAATATCTAATACTCGTACAATTACTTTGTATTACTTTTAAATTTATGGAAACAATCTTTTCTTTTTCTATTAATGACTTTTCCAATTATAGAAATGATTGATTAAATTAACTGAAATTAAAATAAAAGATACAGCGGGGTGCATTAGGCTCAGGCCTATAATCCTAGCACTCTGAGAGGCTGAGGCAGGAGGATTGCTTGAAGTCAGCAGTTTGAGATCAGCCTGAGTAAGAGTGAGACCCGTCTCTACCAAAAAATAGAAAAGAAGTTAGTAGCCAAGTGTGATGGTGGTGCGTGCCTTTACCCCCAGCTACTTAGAAGGCTGAGACAGGAGGAACGGTAGAGCCCAGGAGTTTGAGGTTGCAGTGAGCTATGATGATGCCACTGCACTCTACCCTGGGTAACAGAGCTAAGAGTCTGTCTCAAAAACAACAACAACAAAAAAGATACAATTATAGTTTGGGTATAGGAATAAAAAATTTTTAAAGATATATGATAAAGTTTTATTGAATTGAAAGGCATCTATATGAACTCATGATTTTAAAAAATATATCTTTTCTATGTTTGGTTTTGGTATAAGGATAAACAAATAAATCAAAGGAACATAATAGCAACCACAGAAATAGACTCACCTTTCCACACTCAATTAATTTATGACCAAAGAGCCAAAATAATTTAAGGGAGCAATAGATAATCTTTTTAAAATGATGCAGGAACAACTAAATATCCAAATGGAAAGCAAAGAACCTTGAATCTTATCTCATATTCTCATACCATATATGTAACTTAGCTATAAAATCGCTAAATACCTAAAGGTAACCTTTGGGTAGGCAAAGTTTTCTTTTTTTTAAATAAGACACAAAGAGAATGATCCAAAAAAGAAAAAATTGACCAAAAAATTAACAAATGACAAACTTCATCAAAGTTAAACCCTTTGCTCTCAAATAAACACTGCTGAGAGAATGAAAACAAGTCAGAGTAGGCAAAAAATTTGCAAAATACACCTCTAATAAATGACTTCTGTGAATAATATACAAAGAAATCTTGTAACTCAACACGAAGACAAATCAAATGGAAAAGAAGCAGTAGAGACAAAATATTTGAACATACACTTCACCAAAGATATACACATGGCAAATAAATAGACAAAAAGATGCTCAATTTAATAAGTCATCAGGGAATGCAAAAATCAAA
>CAUYRT010097024.1:0-12757 GCA_963574885.1 Lepilemur ruficaudatus
GCAGGTGGCCTGTATGTGCAGCACAGCAGGTCCCTCACAAGGACGCTGACGCCTTGGCGTGTGGCCTCCCACAGCTGTTTGTCCTCCTAAAGCGTCTCCACCCAAACGTGCAGGTGGCAGCGTGCAGCCTGCGGGGCTGTCTCATATTCCACAACACGTGTCTTCCATAGCTATTTTAACCAGTTCCTTATATAGAGACATTTATGTTGTTTCTCATTCTTTCAGTATTATAAACAATGCTGAAGTGAATATCTACTAGGATGTACTAGTGCTTGTTTTTGTACAAAGATTTTTAGAAGGGAATTATTGGGTCAAAGTATAAGCCCCTTTTAAAGTGTTTGATACATATTACTGAAGTGCTCTCCAAACAGGTTACACTAATGTAAACTCTAACCGATTGTGTATGAGAGTGTCTGTTGTCCTGCATCACACTTGAAAGAGAATATTTTCAATCTCTTAAATCTTTGTCCATGCATTTACTAAAATCACGTCCCAGTGTTGTTTCGCTTTCCTTTTCATTTTAGTGTCCTTGAACAATAACTCATGTGACTTTGGCAGGTGAAATCTGTACTTCTGAGAACTCTTCATTTCTATCCTTTGACTATTTTCCAATTGGGATGGTCCTATATTTTACCTATTGGCTGGTAAGTGCTCTTTATATGTTAAAGATACCAAATATTTGTACTTGAAGTATTTGAAAATATTGTCCCTCCTCATTGCTTCATAGTCCTTTTCTATGCAGAAGTTTAAAATTCTAAATGTTATTACGTGATCATTGTTTTTCATTATGATTTCTGGACTTCTAAAATGATAAAAATATTCACTGACAGCATCTTGTGGTATTTTAAAATTTCAATCTACTGGAAATGCATTTTGGTATGTGAAATGACACTGGGATCTAACCCACCCCAAAGGTTAGTCAGGTGTCCCAAAATCATTTATTGAACAATTCACGTTTTCCTCACTGCCTCAAAAATTTCTTTTCACTAAATTCTAAATCCCCATCCTGGTTTATTCTTGCACATTTGTTCTTCCAGCTAATTTAGGTTGGGTGGTCCTGGATGGCTTCTCTGAGGAAATGACCTGCAGGGAAAGTTGGGAGTGGGGGATGGGGAAAGGGAGAGGGAAAGAGGAGGAGAGGGAGAAAAAGGGAGGTAGATGGGGGGAGAGATAGAGAGCAAGAGAGAGCGAGAGAGAGCAGAGACAGAGATACAGAAAGATTCTTCCAAACAGAGGAAATGAATTTCTTTTGGAGGGGAGACATTTTGGAGAGTCGGATGGATCCACACCCCAGAGTTTGCCGTCAGAGAACACACAGTCCCAGTTAGCCACAGGTGACTGCTGGATTTGCTGCCTTGCTAACCTGCAGTGTGTCTGGGAGACTCTAGCCTTTTTCTGTTTTGATCCAATAACTGATCGCAAATCACCAAATCACCCCACATTTTCGAACTATCTTGTTTCAAACCCACCGTCTGTTGCTAATTTCTGTGTGGGTTAGAGCTCTTCGTAAGCAACAAAACGCAGCTCTGGCTGAGTAAGGGGGGATTGTTGGAGTGCTGGGGAGAGGAGCTCACAGAATTGAGCTCAGAGCAAAATACTGAGACATCAGAAAGGATGGGGACCATATCACCTCTGAGGAATCTCATTGTGGAAAACTGAGACTGGCTCCGTCCAAGGAGCTGTTCTCGGCCAACTCGGCTCCAGCCACATTCCATGCCTGTGTGTCTCTGCTCCACTTTCAAATTCCCTGAGGAGAGACTCTGAGTGGCCCTACTTGGGTTACCTTCCCAAGAGTGCAGGAAGAGGACAGGAAGGATGACAGAGGGGAGGTTAGGGAGTCAGTGGATTACAATGGATTGATCTACCATGTGAGACTGAAGTCTCCCAATGAGGCAGGGATGGGATGGCGAAGAGGTCGGGAGCATGCTGCAAAGTCCTCCTCCGTGTCAGAGGAGAGAAGGGTTAGTTTGTAGATGACAGCAGTGGGCAAGGGAGCCGGACAGCAGGAGGCTCAAAGCGTAGGGCTTTCTTTTTTTCTTTTTCTCACAAGTTTTTTTTTAACAAAAAGTTTTGGTGAAATTCACATAACAAATAAACCATTTTAAAGTGTACAATTGAGGGGCATTTAGTACATTAAAAATGTGTGTAACCATCTCTGCTATCTAGTTCCAAACATTTTATCATCCCCAAGGGAGACTCTGTCACATTAGCAGTCACTCTCCATTCCTTCCTCACCCAGCTCCTGGCACCCATTAATCTTCTTTCTGTCTCTACGGATTTGCCCATCCTGGACATTTTATCTAAGTGGAATCATACAATATGTTACTTTTTGTTTCTGGCTTCTTTCACTTAGCATAGTGCTTTCAATATTTTCATTCATGGTTCAGCATGTATCAATATTACATTACATTTTATCTTGAGTAATATTTCATTGTACATATATACCACATTCTGTTTATTCATTCATCAGTTGATGGACACTTAACTTTTTTTCACCTTTTGGCTACTGTGAATAGTGCTGCTATGAAAATTCATGTACAAGTTTTTATATGAACACCTGTTTTCAATTCTTTTGAGTATATACCTAGAAGTGGAATTGATGGTTCATAGAGTGCTGTTAGTTTAACCTACTGAAGAACAAATATGATTTAATATATTTGATGTCAAAACTTTGCAACAATTTTACTCACAAGTTTCTAAGTAAATGAAGTGTACTACTATTCTATCATGGAACATTTCAAAACCGATCCTATTTCCCAAAGAGGATCTAAAATTACATGAACAATATTTTCTCCCACTCTAGATTTTTCTCTTCATTTCGTTGATTATATTATTTGATGCACAGAGGTTTTTAGTTTTTATGAAGTTCATTTAATCTATTTTTCCTTTTTTTCTTGTGCTTTTAATGTTATCTCTGAGAATCCATTGACAAATTCAATCCAATGAAGATTTAACTCTATATTTTCTTCTAAGCTTTTAGATTTAGGTTTTTGATACATTTTGTATTAATTTTTGTTTATGGTATGAAGTGGGAAGCCAACTTCATTATTTTGCATGTGCATATCCAGTTGTCCCAGCACCATTTGTTGAAGAGACTATTATTTCCTCATTGAATGGTCTTGACATTCTTGTCAAAGTCAATTGGCCATTAGACAAATGCATTTCTGGATTCTCAATTCTATTCCATTGGTCTACATTGTCTATCCTTATTTTATTTTCACACTGTTTTGATTATTATAGCTTTGTAGTATGTTTTGAAAGCAGGAAATCTGAGTCTTCCAAATTTGTTCTGTTTTTTCAAGGTTGTATTGCTTATTTGCGGTCCTTGCAATTTTATATGATTTTTTTATTAGCTTTTATGTTTCTACAAAAAAAGTTGTTGAGATTTTAGTAAGGGTTGCATTGAATCTGTAGACCCCTTGTGGAGTATTGCCATTTTAACGATATTAAGTCTTGCAACCCATGTATGTGGGATATCTTTCCATTTATTCAGTTCTTCTTTAATTTCTTTCAGCAATGTTATGTAGTTTTCAACGTAAGAGTCTTGAGGACATTGTTACTTTGAGATGGGAGTCTGCCAACCTCCTCATTACCTGGCAAATTAATAAACTCCTCTTTCAAAAAAATGTAAAAGTCTTGCACCTCCTTGGTTAAATTTATTCCTAAAAGTTTTAATATTTTTGTTGTTATTTTTTTGATGGAATTATTTTATTAATTTCATTTTCAAATTGTTCATTGTTGGTGTATAGCAATACAACTGGTTTTTCCCTGTGTATCTTGTATCCTGCAACTTTGCTGAATTCATTAAGTCTAGTAGGTTGTTTGGTGGATTTCTTTAAGATTCTCTATATAAGATCATGTCATCTGCAAATAGAGATAATTTTGCTTCTTACATTCCTGTTTAGATGTCTTTCCTTTCTTTTTGTTGCCTAATTGTTTTGGTTAGAAATTCCAGTAAAATGTTGAATAGAAATGATAAAAGTGAATACTCTTATCTTAGTTCTGATGTCAGGGGGAAGCTTTCAGTATTTCACCCCTAAGTGTGATATTAGCTGTTTTTGTTTTTTTTTTATAAATGTCCCTTATTATGTTGAGCAAATTCTCTTCTATTCCTCCAATGTTTTTATCATGAAAGTGGAAGGGAGAAAATATAATTTCTTTTCTTTCTCTCATAGGTTTTTAGTTGAGGCACTCCCCCGAAAACAAAAGTCAGATTAAGCGAGAGGAATAAACAGCAGTTCATTGACTCATGCTGTACCCATGACGTGGTAGAAGCCTCAGTTCAGAAGTATTTCTTTCTCAAGGCAGTGACTTAGGGGCCTTGCTTAAATGTATTTTGGTAAAGAGCCATAAATCCTACAGTGACAAAACAAAGAAGAAAGCATTTTCAGGCTTCCAAAAGGTGAAAAAATGTGGGAAGTTAAATTTATGGGAAGGATAAAGTCTGCTCCTAGATGCTCTGGTGCTGCTGTCTCTGTGCTGATAAGCAAGCATTATAAAGGGGCCTATCTTTAAGTGGTAAAAGGCAGATAGGAAGGCAGGAATACTTTTTGTCTTTGTAACTTGCTGTACTGCCATCAGGCAAGCAGTGGGAGGGGCAGAGTGTCCGCCTGCATTCTAATCTTCAGCTCAACAATCCTCAGTATTTTAGAGAGGGATATTTTGATTTCCTTCAGTCCCTCCTTTGAAACATTACTTTCAGAAAGTTTCACACATTAAAACCCCAAGTTGGTAGCTTTGGAGAGATTTGGTTAGAAGTTTTGAGATAAGACATTGGCAAACGGGGAGAAAGCATGGAACCAGCAGAGAGAACAAATTTGGGTACACTGTTCATATCTTATTGAGACAGTTTTTTAGTCCCCAGAATAGTCAGTTTGGTTGAACAGTTATATCTCGTTCCAGGAGGTAGTGTTGTAGGTGGGTTTTCATCAAAGTTAGGTCTCTATATGGTGTAGGCATATGATAGGTATTTAGCAAGAGGCCTTTCTATGCAAGCAAAATAAAAACAAAGGTTAATGTCTGGGGCAGTCTATAAACTAGTCTATGAGTCTGGGGGATAGTCAGCTGAGATTTTTAGATTGGAGTTTAAAGCATCTACATTTGAGGTGGAAGTAAACAGTGGGAATCTGACAGGTATTTCTCAATTGCAGTTTGCATCAGATGTTCCAGTGGACTTTTTGTACATAAATAAGTTGCGTGATTTCTCTGAAGTTTATATTAAATAAACTAACTTTAGCTTGTAGGGCTTCAGGAAAAGCACAGTTGAAGTTTCTAGAGATTTCAAGTCAGAAAGGTGGGAGAAAAATTAGAAACATTAGTCTGGAGAGGTGTGGCCAGACAACGGAGGAAACTAAAAATTCAAGGTTCTGTCCAAATAACAAAAACTCAAAAACAAATGGACAGGACTAGAATCTAATAATAAGTATAATTTTTTTCTGAAACATAATTTTACTCTTTATAATCATCTACATTTTTACCAAAGATATTTACAGTAAGTCCAATTTAATTGTAAAACAAGTTTTAGCCTTATATTTGGCCTGATTATTTGCATAAAGTACAGCAAAAATAGTAAATAAGCCATACATATAGGCTCTTTTAAAATCTGCTTTGCTGGAACTTATCATAAGGAATTTCAGATTAGACCTTTAGAAGCCTCTCCAGGCTAGAAAGCCAAGCCATGGACATGTTATCAGAATTTACCTGTAGTATCTGGCTGAGTTCTTCTTTTCTTGAGGTCCCCCAAATATTCTGAGCTTCCCGGGCCTATCAGAAAGTGACATTCTTCACTTAGCACAAGGCTAGGAACCTTGTAAGGGAACTGTGTAGACAAGGGACCAGGCCAGTTCTTACAAGGGCTTTAAAGGCTCCTTAAAGTTAATCTTAGCTCCTTAAAAAAGTCTGGTCATATCTGAAAATATGATGTTTCATTCAAAGCCTTGGTAATATAATCTGTGTTTCTAATTGTCCTGCTACAAAGAGAGAAAATTCTTATTGAACTTACGCAAATACCTATAGTCATAAAATAATACTACTTACAAATAGTTTCCAAATTCTGAAGGGATCAGGTAGAAAGAAAGGTAAATGTTTTAATTTTGCTTACAAAAGTATACAAAAGTTTTCTTGACTCTGGAAAACAAAAAATCAGCTATGTTTCAAACAAAAGGAAGTCATAAAAAATCATTTCAGTCCTTCATCATTTCAGTCCCATGTAATTAATTCTTTTTCTGCTTGATGTTGGGGTCATAATATTCATGAACACATTAGTTTCTTCATTACAGTTTTGGAAATTTTTTCCTAGTCCAATGGTATGATCTCCAAAGTTATGAGAAAGCTATATTCAAGAGTACTTGTAATGGTCCTTTCCATTAATTTCCTTGAAAAAGTGGCAAATTTTGGGCTATAGCTAATTATGAACTGCTTTTTGAGAAGAATTAAAGTAAAACAATAGTTGCCTATGGATGACAAAAGACTTAGAATAGCCATGATTAAATACACAACTGACAAGAAAATTTTGTTATTTTTATGGCATATAACAGTTTAACATAATAATCAGAATTATAACTGATAACAACATATACCAAGATATATCATATTTTTAAGAAATCTCATACAATTTTGTAATGCATATTAATAACACATTTATACAAATATAAATCAAAGAAGGTTAAACATTTTTTCTTATTTGACAATGATCCTCGTATAATTTAACATACCAAATAAGCCTAATATGTATCTCTTGGACTTCTGAGGGCCTTTTTTGAAATGTCTGAAAGATAGTTCAAGGTCAAAAGACTTAATTTAAGCATTTTACATTTTATTTTGGGAAGTATGTCAAATGTGTCAAAATAGCATCAAAATAGGATCACAGGTCACTGTGAAGTAAGTTATTCATTTAGCCAAAGTGATAATTAAAAAATTTCAAGGAGGAAAAACTCTTACTCTTTGATAAACAGGAGACTCAATTTTCCAAACAATCAAAAGACCTAATAAAGACAGTGTGAGGCAAACTTTCCTCCCCCACTTTTTTTGCAGTTTACTCAAAAGATAAAGCCAAATCTTTTATTATCTTATTTAAAATCTTGTTTAAAAAAGAAAACCAAATTTTACCTTTGTACCAGTGTATTATTAATATTAAATCTAGTTTTAATAAAACCTTATAGGCTGGTCCAAGTGCAGTGGTGTTTACAACTAATTGATCATAAGCAATCGTAGATTTCTTTGTAGCTTCTCCACTCCCACTGCTTCACTTGACTAGCCTTAAAAAAAACTTTATGAACAAATCCATCCAATCTCAATTGGCTTTGACCATACAAGATGAGATTTCCACTAACTTTTTACAAAAATTTTTTCTCATTCTCTTTCTCCCACTTTTTATATCCATTCAGTTTTATCTATCTCATCTTTCCATTCTTTCCTTTATTCTGAAATAACCTTTAAATAATCTCTAAATTATACAAAATTACTGTTTTTTTCAACAGAAACATATTTTCATACTTTATAACCTTGATAAAACATGTCTTACTTTCCTTGTACACATCATATACAGAATTGTTTCCCTTCTTATCTTTAGTTTTAGTTACCATATATTAGTTGGAATTTTAACTCTTAGTTACCTTAATTCACAGAGAAAATCTAAGAAGTAAGCAATTTTTAGCCATTAGTCACATACCAATAATTTATGAATACACATTTTGTAGGTTTTAGAAAGATAGGCTTTCTCATGGAACAATTTTTTAATGT
Organism: Lepilemur ruficaudatus; assembly: GCA_963574885.1. Classification (NCBI taxonomy): domain Eukaryota; kingdom Metazoa; phylum Chordata; class Mammalia; order Primates; family Lepilemuridae; genus Lepilemur; species Lepilemur ruficaudatus. The sequence continues at coordinate 7,741 of CAUYRT010097024.1, forward strand.
GGAGCAGGACATATTTACTAATAGATCTAAATATCATTTGTTTCTATGAAATAAGAAGCTAAAAGTATATAAGCTTAAACTCATATTTAGTAATTAATGTCTTAGCATTATATTTTATTTGGAAATTTAGATATTCAATGAATATTCATCATTTAATTTAGCTCAGCAAAACTTTAAGGGTATAGTCACCAAAAAGATTTGAGAAACTTTAAAAAGTAAATACATTATAAAAGATAATTATTAAAAGTTCATTTATAAACTTTTATTTCATTTACATATATTTAATCTATTCATTCTTAACAATTATGTTTGGAAAGTTTCATGAAACATTGGACAAATGTAGCCATCATCTCAAGTTAAATGTTCTAGTAACCATTTTTATATTACTGTATCTTAAGCAAGGATCATGAAAGCAAGAACCTTAAATACATGCATATTTTGCTGATAATTCAGAAGACATAGTTGGTTTTTTTTTAATCAGCCAAACTTTGTCAACCAATATAGTTGTTTTCAAACCAACAATATTAGACTAATGTTTTTTTATATCACAATATTATGGGGGTACAAACATTTTGGTTACATACAATGCCTTTGCCTCGCCCAAGTCGTCTTATTTACCAAAAGATTTACTCCAGTCACGTGAGGTTAAAAAATATTAATATCTGGGATTCTTTTATTTAATTTATGAGTACTCATTTATCTTTAAGTTAATTTGTTACCATGTAGACAATATACAAACATATGCATAAGCATATACATACATGTATACACAACACAAAACATACACATGTATGCATGTATGTATCTAAAACCCAAAGATATCAAGGAGTTCAATGTAAAAGAGAGTAGAACTTTAGTAGAACTTTGAGAGGAACATGTCCACCCACAACTCTTGAGGCTCCGTGAGGAAAATAATAGTCCTCCCCAAAAAGGAGGAGTCTATGGCACCTTTTCCATGTTCTTCAAGGAGTCCAAGGGCTGTTAGAAGTTTTATTTAGGTTCCTTCATGTGGTATCAAAGATGGCAAGAAGAAGGAGGGACAGAAAGAAGTAAATGGAAGAACAGGCCTTTGAGTAGCCAGTTTGAGATCTTATTTTCCAAAAGGCCAATGAAGGTTTACATCATCTTTGGCAAAAATCATGTCAACAAGAAGAGAAGTAGACTTAGGGAGTACATATAATTCGAAGAGGTGAAAGAAAAGAGGAATTTAGTCAACCGAGAAGCTTTTATAGAGAGAACAGAGGCCTCACAAATATTACATATATAGCCTAAATATCAGCTTTTAATTAAGTCAACTTTTGACTATAGACCTCTTAAAAAATCTTTTTACCAGGTTTTAGCTGGGCAAATAGCAAACATTCCTGTTTTTTGGCTTTCCTTTCTGAAATTTGTACCAATAAGGATTTTTGGGGGGCATATTTATCTATTAGAGCACTAGGGTGATCATTATTTAAAGCTGTTTGTCACCAGGCGCAGTGGCTTGCGCCTGTAATCCTAGCACTCTGGGAGGCTGAGGCGGGAGGATTGCTCAAGGTCAGGAGTTCAAAACCAGCCTGAGCAAGAGTGAGACCCCGTCTCTACTAAAAATAGAAAGAAATTAATTGGCCAACTAAAAATATATAGAAAAAATTAGCCAGACATGGTGGCGCATGCTTGTAGTCCCAGCTACTTGGGAGGCTGAGGCAGGAGGATCGCTTGAGCCCAGCAGTTTGAGGTTGCTGTGAGCTACACTGATACCACGGCACTCTAGCCCGCCAGGCAACAGAATGAGACTCTGTCTCAAAAAAAAAAAAAAAAGAAAAAGCTTAGGGGAGAAGGCTAAACAAACAAAACAACAACAAAAAGTTCCTATCACATTTTAAATATAAACCAAAATTTTATTTTATTTTAATTTATTATTTTTTTGAGACAGTGTCTCACTCTGTCACCCTGGGTAGAGTGCAGTGGTGTCATTGTAGCTTACTGCAGCCTCCAACTCCTGGGCTCAAGGGATCCTCCTGCCTCAGCCTCTCGAGTAGCTGGGACTACAGGGGCACACCACCATGTGTCACCATGCCTGGCTAATTTTTCTATTTTTAGTAGAGACAAGGTCTCACTTTTGCTCAGGCTGGTCTTGATCTCCTGAGCTCAGCGATCCTCCCGCCTCGGCCAACCAGAGTGCTAGGATTACAGGCATGAGCCACTGCACCCAGCCTTAAACCAAAATTTTAAATCAAAGTTATATCCAAACAATGACTCAAGCCAACACAAATAAACACAATATGAGACCAAAACCAAAAAGGCTTCAACCACGATCTCCAAAGAGGGAGCAAAAATTGCAGTCCTTCCAAGATCCAGATCCCTCCCAAGGACAGCTTAAAGCTAGCTGCAAATGGGGTGCAACCCACATCTGCCTGGTCATTCCCTAGGGTTTCAGCTTCTCAGCTGACCAGTTATACACAAAGGCCTGACCTTCCCATGTACCCTACAGATGGAAGAATAAAAGAGACAGCCGGTAAAATAGGAAAACAAAAGCTTCTCATGGGGGTAGAAAGGATTACAAATGGGTACCCCAAAAGGTCAAGTCATACTAATAATCCAAAACAAATAATTCAAATTCTTATAAATGTTTCTCTCCTGAGATAAAAGTATCCATTTAGGAAAGGAATTTTGTGGAGGATCTAAAGTACTTTCATTGTGTTTCAAATCCAACCTCAGCTGGAATGCTGCTTAGCTAATTCCCTGGATGTTAACATTTCAAAGACATGTAAGATTTATATCTATTAGGGACTGAAAATTTCTGGAAAAGGCTGCAGTGCCTTTTGTAAATTCTGCAGCCAAGTCAAACGGGCAGTTTGAGCATTTAAAGGATTTTCTGGGGGAATTTAAAGGAGGATTGTCTAAAAACTTTCAGATACAAAAGTCCAAATTTCCATAGGTATACCTACTTTAGTTGTGACTCAGAAGCAATAAGCCTTTTTATGGCTTATAACCAGATGCAAGAATTATGCCCCCAAAACGGGTACAAAGATGCTGTCCCCCTAAAGATCTGAAGTTTCTTTCAAAGATGGCCTAAGAAAGTAAAGACCCTCATTATTAGCAAGGCAATGAAAGTTGAGACAAAACAAATTCCCTTGAGAGCCAGCACATTTGGACAAACCTTGACAATTCATGCCCTCTGGAGTGGCAGAGGCCATAGAATAAGTTCACTGGTTACAAAGCCAAGCTTCTCAAGAAACAAAACAAGATGAAACGAAAATCTTGTTATGATTTTCCTCCTTACGACAAGCCATACAAAGAGATAGAAACAAAGAAAAACAAAGGCCATCCTTGGGAATCTAAAGATAAATAACCAATAGACACCTAAAACAAATGCACAAGAATCACAAATTCGAAGAACTAATTGTTTTTTTTTTAATTTACAAATGGTTTTCTTCTGCCAATATGAACCTGGAAAGGGAGGGGCAAGGAAACATTTTTACCTTCCTCTCTTGACCAAGTACCACATATAGAATTCTGAGAGAAGCTTACTCTAGTAAGAAATCTTATCTTTCTCTGCGGGCCTCTGCCAGTTCTCCCAGGATTCTATCTGTAGGTCCTGGAGTGAGTGGAGTGTCTCTGTTGGTCCCTTCATGGTCACCAAATTGTAGGGGAGCAAATTTAACTTCTTTTCTTTTCCTCATAGATTCTTAATTGGGACACTCCCCTGAAAACAAAAGTCAGGTTAACAAGAGAAAAACAGTAGGCGTTCATTGAGGCATGCTGTACCCATCACTTGGTAGAAGCTTCAGTTCTAAAGTATTTGTCTAAAGACAGTGTCTTAGGGGCCTTGCTTAAACAGTATTTTAGCAAAGAGCCATAAATACTATAGTGACAAGACAAAGAAGAAAGCATCTTCAAGCTTTCAAAAGGCAGGAAAATGTAGGAAGGTAAATTTATGGGAAGAATAAAGTCTGCTCCTAGATCCTCTGGTGCCGCTTTCTCTGAGCTGATAAGCACGAGTTTGTAAAGAGGCTGTGGTTAGGTGGCAAAAGGCAGAGAGGAGGGCAGGAAGATCTTTTACCTTTGTAAATTGCTATGCTGCTCTCAGGCAAGCAGAGGGAAGGGCAGGGCAGAGTGTCCCCCTGTTTTAACCTTCTTCAGCTTAACAATCTCCAGTATTTTAGAGAGGGATATTTTGGTTTCCTTCAAAAGGGTATTGGATTTCTGTCAAATGTGTTTTCTGTATTGAGATAATCATGTGGGTTTTTTTCTTCATTCAATTAATGCAGTGTATTATGTTGATTGATTTTGGTATCTCAAACCATGCTTGCTTTCCTGGTGCAAATTCACTTGGTCATGGTGTACAATCTTTTTTAATATGCTGTTGAGTTCAGTTTGCTAGTATTTTATTGAGAAGTTTTGCATCTGTATTCATAGGGGACATTGGTCTGTAGTGTTTTTTCTTGTTACATATTGTCTTTAATATCAGGGTAATGCTCATAGAATGAGCTAGCAAGTGTTCACCCTCTTCTAGTTTTTGGAAGTTCTTGAGAAATATTTGTGTTAATTATTCTTTAAATATTTGGTAGAATTCACTAGTGAAGCCATCTGTTCCTGGATTTTTCCTTGTTGGGAGATTTTGATTATTGATTTCATCTCTTTACTTGTTATAGGTCTGTTCATATTTTCTTGAGTCAGTTTTGGTAGTTTGTGTGTTTCTAGAAATTTTTCCATTTCATCTAGGATATTCAATTTTTTGGTGTGCAATTACTCATAGTATTATCTTGTAATACTTATTATTTCTTTTTTTTTACTTTATTTATTTTAATTTTTTATTTTTTTTTATTGCAGCATATTATGGGGGTACAAATGTTAAGGTTACGTACATTGCCCTTGCCCCCCTCCCCCCTCTGGCCAGAGCCTCAAGCCTGACCATCCCCCAGATGGTGCACATCGCACTCATTATGTATGTATATACCCATCCCTTCCTCCCCCCTCCCGTCTGCCCGACACCCAATAAATGTTGTTCCTGTGTGTCCACTTAGGTGTTGATCAG
>CAUYRT010097025.1:0-62619 GCA_963574885.1 Lepilemur ruficaudatus
CTTGGGAGGCTGAGGCAGAAGGATTGCTTGAGCCCAGGAGTTTGAGGTTGCTGTGAGCTAAGCTGACGCCACGGCACTCACTCTAGCCCGGGCAACAGAGTGAGACTCTGTCTCAAAAAAAAAAAAAAAAAAAAAAAAATAATAACAGAGAACTTTCCAAATCTAGAGGAAGATATCAATATTCAGGTATAAGAACATCAAACAGACTATCTCAAGGCATTTAATAGTCAAGTTCCCAAAAGTCACAGATAAAGAAAAGGCCCTCAGGAAAGCAAGAAAAAAGAAAAAATAAATAACCTATAAAGGAGCTCTGGTTTGGCAGCGGACTTCTCAGTGAAAACCTAACAGGCCAGGGGAGAGTGGCATGACATATTCAAAGTACTGAAGGAAAAAACCTTAACCCTAGAATATTATGTCCTGCAAAAATGTCCTTCAAACATGAAGGAAAAATAAAGACTTTCCCAGACAAATAAAACCTGAGGGATTTCATCAACACCAGATCTGTCCTACAAGAAATGCTAAAAGGAGTTCTTCGATCTGAAAGAAAAGGACATTAAAGAACAGTAAGAAATCATCTGAAGATACACAACTCAATTGGTATCAGTCGGTACACAAATACAGAATACTTTATTGCAAAGTATAAGCCACTCATATCTTGAGTAGCATGACTAAAAGACAAACATATCAAAAATAACTATAACTTCTCTTTTGAGAGAGAGATAGTATAAAAAGATATGGATGGAAAAAAAACTCACACAGAACTAGAAATAGAAAGGCACTTCCTCAACCTCAAACGAAAGGCATCTACAAAACACCTGTAGTTTATGTTACACTTAGTGGTGAAAAAAAAAAAAAAAAGAATATTTTCCCCCTAAGACTGGAAACAAAGCAAAGATGTCCACTCTCCTTCTATTCAATATCCTACAAGAAGTGCTAGCCAGTGCAATATGGCTGCAGGATACAAGGTCAACATAGAAAAATGCGTATTTCTACATACCACCAATGAACAATTAGAAACCAAATATTTTAAGATGCCATTTATAACAGCTCCAAAAAGGTAACACTTATGTATAAATCTAACAAAACATGTGCAAAATTTTTATGCTGAAAACTACAAAACACTGGTGAAAGAAATTAAAGATGTCCTAAATAAATGGAGAGACCATATTCATGGATTAGAAGACTCAATATAGTAAAGATGTCAGTACTCCTGTAAATTGCTCTGTAGGTTTTAAACAATTCCAATCAAAATACCAGCAGGAATTTTTGTAGATATAGACAAGCTTATTTTAATATTTATATGGAAAGGCAAAGACACTAGAATAGCCAAAGCAATTTTGAAAAAGAATACATTTGGAGGAATCAAACGACCTAATGACGATTTCAAGCCACAGAAGATTATTCCCAGACCTCGAAACCTAATGGAGTCTGCCTGATTGAATTGTGAAGTCGCTCGGGAGTGGTAGGTCCTTTCTTCCTTCCCTTTTCTCCCCTTTGGAAAGGCAATGTCCATCACTTATCCTATGGCTGTCCCACCATTGCATTTGGAGAACTGAGTATTTTTTTTCCAGTTTCAGAGATCCAAAGATGTGGAAGAATTTTGCCCCAGGATGGATCACACCCAGAGTCTCACTCATAACTGATTAGACGATGACATTTGGGACTTCTGAGTTGGTGATCTTTAAATAAGACTTTGAACTTGAATTGTGTGAAACTTTTGGGAATGTTGGAATGAGGTGAATGTATTTTGCATGTGGGATGAATGTGGATCTTCGAGGGCCAGAGGACAGGCTATGGTAGGCTAAATAATGGCCCCCAAAGATATCCACATCCCAATCCCTGGAACCTGTGAATGTTACTTTATATGACAAAAGAGACTTTGTAGATGTGGTTAAGTTAAGGGTCTTGAAAAAGGGAGATTATCCTGAATGATCTGAGTGGGCCCTAAATGTAACGGCAAGTATCTTTACGAAAGAGAGGCAGAGGGAGATTTCACTAAAGAAGAAAGAAACAGATGACCTGACAATGGAAGCAAAAGGTTGGAGTGAGGTGATGCTGGGGCCATAGCCTCCAGAAGCTAGAAATGCGAGGCAACAGTTTGTCTCTAGAGCCTCCAGAAGGAGCCAGCCCCGCCAACACCGTGGCTGTGACTCCAGTGAAACTGGGTTTCAGACTTCTGGCCTCCAAAAAAGGAAGAGAAAAGATTTGTATCGTTTTAAACAACTAGGTTTGTGGTAATTTTTTACAGCAGCCATAGAAAACTAACACATATTATTTCATTTCTCTGGGTAGATACCTAGGAGTGCTAGTGCTGGGTCATATGGTAACTCCATATTTAACATTTTGAGAAAAACCCCAAACATTTCAGATTTAAACATTTTCTCCGGGAAAGACAGTGTTAAGAAAATGAAAAGACAAACGACAGATCAGGAGAAAATATTTATGAATCCCATATCCAACAAGATATCCAGAATATATAAGGAACTCTTAAACGGTAAAAAACACAACTCCATTAAAATGGGTCAAACACTTTACCAGAAGGGATACACAGATGGCAAATGAACACACAAAAAGATGTTCAACATCCATAGCCATTGGGGAAACACATGTTACAACCACAGTGAGATATCCACCTACTAGACTGGTTAAAATAAAAAATGCTGACAATACCAAGTGCTGGCGAGGATGCAGACCAACAGGAACTCATACATTGCTGATGGGAATGACAAATGTTTTCCTTTTGCAAAGCACTTTGGAAGTGTCTTTTAAGGTTAAATATAAACTTACCCTATAATCCAGAAATCCTACTTTTAGATGTTTACCCTGGAGAAATTAAAATTTACATCCACACAGACTTCTACACAAATGTTTATATCAGTTCTATTCATGATTGCCCCAAACTGGAAGCATCCTAAATGCTGTCCAACAGATGAATGGATTAACAAACTGGGGTGCCTCATAACAGGCCACACTATTCAGCAATAGAAAGGAATGAAGTATTGATACATGCCACAACTTGGATGGGTCTCAGGGAATGATGCTGAATGGAAAAAAGCCAATTTCAAAGGGTTGCATACTGCGTGATGCCACTTACATGACAGATTCGAAAAGGCAAAACTATGGTGACAGAGAACAGATCAGTGGTTGCTGGGGCCTGGGGTTGCTGGGAGGGTGTGACTGCAAAGTGAGAGTATGAGGGAATTTTCAGGGTATTGAAACTACCCTGTATCTGGATTGTGGTGGTGACTGCATGGCTCCACATATATGTGTTAAAATGCATGAAGTTGTACACACACACACACACACACACACCCATTTTACTTTCTGTTAATTTAAAAAATAAAATTAATAAAAGATAATATCTAGAAAATTGCAATTATTTCTGAATCTTACTGGAACCACATACCTTTAACATTTTTCTGTAATGGAAAATGGCCAAGAAGAATTACTATATAAACGCAACTGGCTTTCCCTACTAATAACCTTGAGGACTTACCAATTCAAAGCTCTACTACATCCACCCACCTTGTAAGTTACTTGATTACTTTTATTATGATCAGAAGGAGCTTGCAAATATTAGGGTTAGTTATACTTTTTCTCCTAGAAATTTTTCTTTGTTCCTTTTGTTAGCACCATTTAAGTCTTCGAGATCTCACTCTCTCTTTTTTGACACCTTCCCCTTGTTGGAAGTCTACCATACTGCACTCTGACCCTTCCATTCCTTTTTCTGGATGGTTGAGATTAAGCATTTTAACTTTCCTATATCTCCTTCAACAGATAAGTCACCAGCTGCCCTCACTGCTCAGCTGTATCACTTGACTTAGCAACAAATCTTCCCACTATAAGGCATTATGGTCTAGGCAAGGCAGCACTGCCTGGGTCTTTTTCAGATTAAGCCATCACAGAAGGAATGGGGCAGACACAGGTACTTCCAACCTTTGAAAAATATCTTAATTTTTACATCACATAATTTTGCATGGTTGAGGGGAAACCTAGGATACTATTAATATTTTTACAAACAACAAAATGGCTATTGACTTGAACATAAAACTAAGCAGTGTTTATATTTGAGACATTTCTCTAGGAGAAGCAACGTGTAATGGTGGGGAAAGCTCTGAGTGGAGAACCAGTGATCTAGTGGAGTTCTGGCCCTAGCTCTACCATTTCCCAACCAGCTGTGCAGCCAGAAGTAAGGCATCTTCTGATTTTTCCCTCCCCGAAAGCTTGGGAAATAGGTCCTATTTTTTTCCTACTCTATGGTTGAGGAAGGGTCAGAGATACTAGCTACTTTGCATTTGAAATGTATTCCATATGACAATCAACAAAATGCTTGTGTTATCTGGTCAAATAAAAAATAATTTAAGTAAAAATGTACATTTTGTATACTGCAAAGCACTCTGCAAACCGAGAGCACTACTACAATTTCAAAGTTCTTGACAACACACCCACGGTATCAAACCGATGGTGGTTTCTTGTTTCGCATCCCCCAGATGTGTACAGTAGTTGCCTCAAAGTCCCAAATTCCTCATCACTGTTCTAGACATAGATTCACACTTGGTATCACTTTAGAGCGGTGATAACCAACAGACTTAAGAGAATCTGAGATTTGATTCCTTATGGTTTTACATAGCATTTTGAGATTTTTACTTAACAATCACTGATAGTGGATGGCGCACGAAAATCCCACGGTACAAAGTTGGGTGATGGAGGAGGCAGGGTGGACTCAGCCTGTGGACGGACACCCAGGCATACTCAGGAATGCATGCAATTCATTAAAGGCCAGTAATATCTGAAAGAGCTCAGTTTGATGTTTGACCATTTCAAGAAAATGGCTCTTACATCACATTGGTGACAACATCCTGCCAAGTGATAAGAGCCAGGGTGAGTGCCAGCTTCTGCTGGGTTTTCACGTTAAGTTCTGACCCTTCTGGCAGCTGGGGGCTCCATCGCACTGGGCACTGGGCTCTAGGTGTGTGTTATGCAACCTCCCCGTGCTGCCTTTCCCTTTGTTCAGTCCATGCCAAGAGCCAAATAAAAGAATCCATATGTGATTACAGCTATAAAACCAAAAGGAAAATATTAGACCAAAATATAACATTTTGGGGTTTCTAAGTTTGTTTTACCTTTAATGCTAGGCAGACAGTTTACACAAATCATTTTGCTGCGAAGTAAAGAATAATGAGTTAAATGTGTTCACTGTCACCATCAATCATGTCCGTTAGCCTTTGATTGACCAAACATATAAGACACACGAAATGACTTTCTAATCATGTTAGGGGGAGGGAGGGAGAAGGGGAGAGGATGAGGAGAGGAGTTGCAATTTCTTTTATTTTATTCAGAAGTTTCATTGACATTTTCTGGCAATCTTCTAACATGCTGTACGGGCTTCTCTTTGCTAATAATGTTTGCCTTGAGAATTTGTAAAGGTCTGAGAACTCTTTAATTCAATGTTCTAGAAATTACCAGGGCCATAGGGGAACGGAATCCCTGTTAATAGCTCATGGATTACTTCTCTCTTTATTGGAAATAGTTTTCACGGAAGTTGCGCTATTTTCAGGCGGGTGTTGGGCATCGTGGGCCGACTGAGTGGCATCGGAGGGAGGCAGCCTCTGATCTAAGGAAGAAAGGGGAGGCACAATGATGTTGACCCAAATGGGATACTGAGGCTTAGAAAATTCATGTCAATTTGTGGGTGTTTATCTTGATTTGTGAATTTAAACAACACGCTGACGGGATTTTCTGGCAGTCAAAATGGTTTATAACCAAATCTAACCAGCCTCCATGCAATCCTTGCCAAGGATTATAAAGCTTTCATTTCAAGTTTCTACATGGAATCAAAGCTCTTTCATTTGGCAAGGGAACTGCATACAGTAGCAAAGGAAGAAGTTTTCAGCACCAAAATCACACCAAATTGTAAGTCTCTGGTGGTCCTGGCTCCACCCAGCTGGCTGCAGCGTAGGCTGGCCAGGCTAGGCTAAGGCCGGTTGACGCGTTCAGTTACTCAACAGATACCTGCTGTTATGAGTCGGGTGCTGCTGTAGGCACTCAGGATCCTACAAGTAGCCCCGGGCTTCACATTGCTGACACCATCTCTGGCAAAAGAGACAATAAGCCAAAACAGTGCCATGGAGAAACATAAAGCCAGGAGTGTAGATAAGGGTGCGGATGTTTGGAGGATGGAGCAGAGGGTGAGGCAAATTTATAAAATGCAATTCTGACATTTTTTCCCACATGGATACTTTTAACCCTGCTATGAAGCTGAGGAGAACATCTACATCCTTCCTAGAGAATGGGGTAAATGGGACATCTACTCTCTCTAGAGATCCTCAGAAGCCCCAGAAAATTTTTATGAGCTTAGTCACTATCGTCTTGATTTTCCTGTATTTGCCAGGGAAGCTGATGGTCATAAAGTGTCCCTTTATAAGAGATATACCATACTCGTAGAGTGGAGAGCTCAACATTGTGGAGACGTCAATTGTCCCCAAGAGAATCCAGAAACAGACCCAATCATACACTGTCACCTGATATTAAAAAAAAAAAAACAAAAGCAAAAACGGAGGGTTTCTGGTAATGTACTGTTACTGATAATGCACTGTTTCTTAATCTGGGTCCTGGTTACATGAGAGCTGTCAGTTTGTAAATATTTAACAAATTGTACATTTATTATATGCACACTTTTATATTTATATATTATACTTCCATTAAAAGTTTGTAAAAGTTTGTTTTTAATCCCTTTTAAAATGCAATTCTAAAATGAGGAAGAATTCACTTCCTCTAAAATTAATATTAAGCAAAGATAAGAAGGGTTGGACAGGAGAAAGTCAAGCAGATGCTTAACGGAAGAATAGCCCAGCCAACGGGAACAGCTAGTAAAAATCCCTAGACCGGCCAAAGGGTGTATGGCTGATGCAAGGGGCAGGGTAGCACTTAGGATTTAGGCCAGCAATGTCATGGAATGGGACCCGACTGTTTAGGACTGGCAGGGCATTGTAAGGACTTCATTCTGGTGAGACGGGTCGCCATGGAGAGACTTATGCAGAGGAATGAAAGGATCTCATTCGTGCTTGAGAAGGATTGTTTTGGGCACTTTACTGAGGCTAGCTTGGAGGGAGGGGGTCAGGAAGAGCAGACAGACCAGTCAGGAGGCTGCTTTCACACTCCAGGACAGAGATGCCATGGTTTGCCGTCATGCAATGGCAACAATGCAGGTGGCATGAAGTGCTCCCATTCTGGGAATATTTTCAAAATTGAGCCAAGAAGATTTCATGCTAAATTGAATGTGGTGTTTGAGGGTCGTCCCCCCTACCTCAAAAAAGGAGTCAAGGATGATTCCAGAGTTTTTAGTTTGACCTATGGGAAGGGCAGCATTGCCAATAGTGAAGTAGGAGAACAGGCTTTTAAGACAAAGAATAGGAATTTGTTCATGGGTATGTTAAGTCTGAGATGAGGTGGGCCATTCAAATGGAGACACTCAGCAGGAGTTGTGCAGATGGTGCTGGGCTCACGGGAGAGATACTGGATGGAGACACAAATTTAGGAGTCATCTCTATATGTAAAAGCCAAGAGAATGGTTGAGATTACCAAGGAGGTTACTTCAATTGTAATGGGGCCTACCCTCCACTGGTGAGAACATGTGCTGTTCTCAAAGTCTGCTGTTGTGATGCCATCTGTGGTTAGGGTGCCATTGCCCATGGGTAGTGGAGTAAGCAACAGCTTGTATCATACTATCTAATTTCCACCATGTGGGTTCACTGTGCCAGGCAAACTCTCTAGTCTGCTACCAGTAGTATTCCCTCTGAAAGTAGAAGCAGTATTCCTTGTCAGGTGCAGCCTGACTCCATGCCAGAGATCTTGTCCACACCACCCTCCCACGCAGGGCTGAGCTCTGCTCTGAGTATGCCTCCCTCGACCCAGTCTGCAGAGCTTATGCCACCAGACAGTAAGAATTGCTTGCTGTGACAGTTAATGTTTTCTGTTGACTTGACTAGGTCATGAGGTGCCCAGATACTTGGCTAAACATTATTCTGGGTGTGTCTGTGAGGCTCTTTCTGCGTGGGATTAACATTTGCGTTAGTAGACTGAGTAAAGCAGTTGCCTCCTCAGTATGGGTGGGCCACATCTAACCCACTGCAGGCCTGAATAAAACAAAAAGGAGGAATAAGGGAGAATGCGCTCTCTCTGCCTGTGGTCTGGTCTTGAGCTAGGACATCAGTCTACTCATGCCTTCGGATCTGGACTGAAACTGAACAACATCGACTCCTCTGGTTCTCAGGGCTTCAGACTCAGATAGACACGATACCACCCACTCTCTTGGGTCTTCAGTTTGCAGAGTTTGGGACTTCTCAGCCTGCATAACCACGTGGGCTGATTCCTTATAATCAACATCTCTCTCTCTTGCATGCGCCCATGCACACTCTTTCTCTCTCTCTCTCTCTCTCTCTCTCTCTCTCAATAACACACATGCACACACACACACACACACACACACACACAGAGTTGGTTGTTTCTCTAGAAAACCTAATACTTTCTCCCAGAAACATCCACATAAGCCACCCCAGCGCCTCAGATCCACTTGGTTTAGATTCCAATTAGTTTCACCCCCTAAATACAGCAGTGAATAATGTCAATTCCTTCTTGGGAGCCTAGTTCATTCCTTACCCTAACTCAGCCCAAGGCTACGTTATCATCTTCTTTGACACAGTGATCTCTACACTTGCAGAGCTGGCCAGAGAGGAAGGTAAGCAAGACCCACAGGATTGAGCAGAGAAAACATGTGCCCACACTTACAAGTCAGTACAGAACTTCTAGGGATTCTCAGGGCCTCCTTGCCATAAGGATGCTGGTGTGGTTAACATGCTGCCTAGAATATGGTGCTTGCTCAGGGAATCTCTATTAGATAATTTATATAAAATGAACTACAGAAAGCTAAGATTTATGCTAAGATGATGGCACTAGCTAAGGTTTTCTTTTATCATTTATCATATTTCCTCTTAGTATACACAAGAATGAGCTTAGAACCAGTTTGCTTGGGTTTGACCTGAGTTTGTCGATTTCAAGCTGTACGTCCTCATGCAGGTTGTTGAACTTCTCTGAACCTGTAGTGTCTGCCACTGTAAAGTGAGGATAATAATACTGACAAGTTTGAGTAGGGTAATTGTGAGAATTAAATGTGATAATGCTTACATAGAATTTAGTATAGTGTTTAATACACAGGAATCAGTATATTTTAGCTATTATTAAAATTTCTTGATTTACATTCCAGCTCCTAAACCAGATTGATTTTATACATGTGTATGTACAAACACATATATACACACAAATATAACCCAAACTAAAAGTATTAAAATGATTCCCTTGGCTACAATTAGTGTGAGGACTATCCTATGTAGTACTTAAAGTTTATCTTAATAAAGTCACAGCAGTAATAAACAAATACTTTGTGTGTCCAGCCACATTGGCTTCAGCCGAGATACAATCTGAGTAGCAGGGGTCTGATTTCCATGGCACTCCCTCATTCAGAAATAGAAAATGTGGTAGACAAGGCTGTGTTGCGACGGATATTAAGGAATATTTCACCCATAAATTTCAAATCTTGTGGACTGATGGGAAAAAAAGAAACACCTCTCATATTTTCTCCACTCCATAACTGATTTATTCAACAAAGAAATAATTATGGACTGCATACCATGTTCCAGTCTGCGTGTTTGTGTGTGTGTATGTGTGTGTATGTGTATAAAATGATAGATAAGCAGAGTTAAAATAGTTGGCAATTCTGAAAACTATTTAAATGTGCTAAATTGGAAATCTCAACGTAGACTGAAAAAAAAATGTTAAGAGTTAATCTCCTTCTAAACACACATACACACACACAAAATTTGTCATGTCCTAGAACAGCTAATCCTAGTAAGAATAATATTAATAGCACAATTCATAAAGATGGCAGCTCAAGCCCAATTGGAAACCCCATACGCTGAAGACAAAGTTAAGTATACACAGTAAGGCTCAAAACCAAAACCAAAACCAAAACCAAAACCACTGGATTTTAAATGACATCCAAGTGAGGAAGGCAAGTAGAGAGCAAGTGTGGCCACTTATGTGGGGATGAGGCGATGGCAGATAGGCTACACGAGTTTATTGTGTTGGTCTTTACAGAAGACATCAGGGAGAGTCTCGCTGGAACCTGACGGGCCGGTGGAAGGAGATCAGATAGTGGAAAATGAACAGGATGTTCTGGACCTGGCTAATAATGTAGATGTAGATATGTTGCAGGCACCAGGACAAACACAGAACATTCAAACAAGACGCTATTGCACAAAATGTTTAACCCGTTCTTAGCAACAGCTGCTGAGCTGGAGGACCCTGGGCTGCCAAACTGAGCCTCTTTTCTGAAGGTACCATATACGAGGTTAGCAGGGATTTGTTAAATCCCAACTCACCAGAAGCTGTAGAGGGCACACCTTGAAGTTTAAATTAAATACAAATAGCCAGAAAAAAAATCTTTAACAGTAGTTAGGCAAACTTAAGGAATTCATTCCTCCCAAAGATGTGAGCTAAAAAAAATACAAATAGATTCCCAAAGAGTTTAGATCAATTCACAGATAACATATCCTAATGGGAGTTGGGTTTTTGGCAGTGATGACTTGGGGCTACTTAGGGTTAGCATCTTTGAGAGTGGCACCAGTGGGGGATAAATAAGTGCTCCCCCATATTTCTTGGTACCTCTAGGCTGAGCCTCTTTGTAATTCCTATATGCCAGGGGTCTCTCTCTCTCTTTGGACAAGCTCTATCACCCTCATTTTCAGTTTTGGCTTTTTGGTCTCACGCATAATAAAAAGCCCAGTGGATAGCCACAGTGTTCCTGCCTGTGATATATCGTCACTGTTCCAGTCTCATTTCTCTCTTCTTTGAGCAGGGGTTCTGCAGATCCAGGAAACAGACACTACCTGCCCAGGGCAAGGGAGGAGGTGAGCTGACACCTTACCTTTGGCTTCCAGAAATGCTAAGTGTTCCCAAAGGAGCAAGTGTCGCCAAACCCTCTTCCCTTCTCCCTCTGTCCTAATAGGCCTGCCTGTCCCATGGAAACGCTGATGAATTCTCCGCCATAGCATACGAGGGTCACTGGGGAAGGAAGTGACTTCTGTAAACAATAATCCATTTACAGTTTTCCTTCTCCACCTGCCTCCCACCAAGAAAAATAAGTGAGGGCTTTGTGATCCCTGGAATGGGAGATAATTTATAAAACATGCCAAGGAGAGTGTCATTGTGGGGTTGGCCAGGACCTAAAAGAGACAAGGACTGGGGTCTGGAGGTAAGTACACAGAGATAACAACACAGAATGGGGAGCACATGAGCAAGGCTGTTCCTGTTCTAAATGAAAAAAATAAATGAAGGGAAGCCTTGTTATTTCCAGGTCACGCACCTTAGCGAATTCCAACACAAAGACCACCTCAGTGTCAAAAGGCCTTATTCAGAGTTACTTCCCAACATGAGGAAGGTGGCCCTGGACAGAAATAATGCGGTAACACAACCCCCAACAATTGAAATGTGTTTTCAGTTACACCAGGGCCAGGCCCAGCCTTCCCACAGGCTCTTTCTAAATAGGCACTAGGCAATGGGATTAGCTGAGCTGCAGGGGA
Source organism: Lepilemur ruficaudatus (assembly GCA_963574885.1). Taxonomy (NCBI): domain Eukaryota; kingdom Metazoa; phylum Chordata; class Mammalia; order Primates; family Lepilemuridae; genus Lepilemur; species Lepilemur ruficaudatus. The sequence goes on from CAUYRT010097025.1 coordinate 11,637, forward strand.
CGCCCTGGGCTTCAGAGACAAGGCCCCGAAGGAAGCTGGGCAGTTCTCCCTGCTGGTAATAATGGTGACAGACAGCTCCAGTTACCATGTAGGCACCACAAAGTCAAAACACGCGCATGTCCGGTGGCCCCATCCGTGGTCGGGCCCTGCCAAGATCCTGTCACCCCAACACGAGGAAGCAGCACCCAGCTCCTCAGACCACATGCTTGGACTGTCTCCTGCTGGAAGAAAACCCTGGGAGCATGGTGAAGAGAGCCAGAGTTCTCTTGTGACAGTCCTTTAACCTGGGTCTGGGCTCCTCGCCTTGAGTAGAGAAGTCCTGGGAGACACTGGGCTGCATCTGGCGGTGGGGGCTCGTCTCTAAGCACAGTCACACAGACCTCCTGCCACCCCCAGTTCCATCCATGCAGACAAGAACAGCCTGGACTAACGCAGACACTTAGAGGAATGCAATGTCCTTATTTGTAAGTTGGGTCTGAGCTCCGAGTTCTGTTGAGCTGAGGCCTCTGGGCATATAATGAACAAAGTAGAAGGATTTTTAAAATCAAGATATCCCTTGTTATGGATATTGCTAACGTGATGGAAGGAGCTCCAAAACCATTTGTTCTTTTACGTAGAGCAATGCTAGCTATCCATTGGTTAAATACTGCCAGTTAGGTGGGTACAGAGGGTAAGGACCTAGAAAAACACCTGCTCTAATAACACAACTCAGAGTTGCCCAGGGTGACTGCGCCCATGCCCACGTCCTCACGCTCCCCATCCTGCCCTCTTATTTCCTCAACTCTACCAAGGAACCTGCTGGCCGTGGATACAGCAGCCATGGCAGCAAAAGGCGGCAGGTCTCGCACCTTTGATCTCAGGGCTCTGCCCCCTCTGTGGGACCTCGGGGTGACTCATTAATTTTTCACCTCAACCGCTACTAATTCTGCTTGTTGTATAACAGGAAGAAGAATACAAGCCCCGATCTGGGGCTAACTGCCACCCGCAGCAAATCAGAAAGGCCCAAACACTAGCTTGTCACTTCGACTGCCTAGCTACGAACCGTCCAAGGATAAGGTCTAGAGTTTCTGTCCTCCCCTGCTCCAGAAACCGTCTTGGGTAGTGGCCTCTCCATGCAAGGCCCTGGAAACAAACTCCTGACCCGGCCCTGCCTGAGTTGTTCCTGCAGGTAGTGCCACTGTGGGGACTTCGGTGTGGCGGCCCAGTCAGCTCTGTGGGGTGCCGGCCGACAAGGACATGAACACATCCGGACAACCTGTCTCTCGGTGCAAAGGTCACTGCTGCCGAGGACTCGGTTCCTTGTCTCCCTCCCCATTCAAATAACCACGGCATGTCAGCCCTGCTGGCCCCCTTGATTGTGCAGAAATAAATAAATGAATTATGTTGTTGGGGTTTGGGCTTCAGTGCAAACACATGGTCTGCATTTATCCACACAGTGAGAGGTCCACCAGCCACTTGATATAAAAGAGCAAAATGATAATTCTTTTCTTTAGGCGCTCTGGTGCCATATGGAATGTATATAAATCATATTTTTGTTTTAACAGCGGAGGCTTTGTTGATAGATAAACATGTGGTTTATCTAAAAAAAGAGAGGATTGTGCTTTGAACAATCATTTAATGGCCGTGGATGTGCCAAATAAAAATAAAAACATAATTTTGAAAGAAGCTGGCCTCGTGCCCAAATCCGTAACAAGGAATTTCTCCTTAACCAAAGTGGTTAAAGCCCGTCGATCTGTTTTGAGTTTAAGCCGTGCTCTCTACTCAACCCCACGACAAATAGAATCCCGGGCTAATGTGCTCTAATAAGACAAGACGTTACCTTTATGAATGACCTCATGGAGAAGAGGTTGGCCAGCATGGTGGAGAGGCCTTGAGCCAGGCAGCTCTGGGCGATGAAGCCCAACTTGAGCTCCGCGAGGCAGATTGCATCATCGCCCTCTTTCCAATTCCAGCTCGGGATGTTTAGCAGATGGGCCTGTGGAAACAAAAACAGATATGAGACCTTGCTCTGTTAAATGTTCAATTGTTTAAAATCTCTTCTGGGAAATGCAGCACTGCCCAACCACTTGGGGTCCTCCAGACTCATCCTTTTTGTGCCTCCTCACCTGGGTCTGATGTCTGGGGTTTCATTCAACTCTCTGTTCATCAGATTTCAGTCTCTCTAGAATGTTGCTTCCATACCTATCATGTCCAAGACCTCCCCTTGGGTTTGTGACTTAACCAAATGGAGCCCAGAGGGAATTTCCTCTTGTGACAGACACATCAGCCCATGTCACTGGGACGTCTCGCTAGGTTGTTCATAAATTGGCTCCTCCAACAGTCCATAAGACTGCCACATGCCTGTGTGTTGGGCACAGTGCAGACACTTACGATCTCTTGTACACAGACTGTTCCTATTCAATAGTTAGGACCCCGAGGAATGTTCATCCAATTATTTTAAGCGGCATGAAGCAAAGAGTAGTGGGTAATACATTGAATGAAAGAGTCGAAATTCAAAAGGTTTCCCAGAGTTTAAAAAATCAGCAAAAGACCAAACTGAAAAGATTTACAAGGCCTTAATATCAAGCATAGCATTTAGTTTTTTTAAAAAAAAATCAACTGTATAAATTCAAAATGAGAAGACCTAACTTGGCAGTAGACAGGAGAGGGGGAAAAAAACAAAACACACAAAGCAACATTTAACAGTGTGGGTAAGTAAAACCTCAAATTTTAGGCCAGCCATGTGACACATCACAGAGAAAGCCAACATGTGCTTGTTAGCAACGGCCTCCAGATGAAGGGAAATGAACATTTCATTCCGTCATGAACTGCTCAGACTAGTTCCTTGCTCCAGTTTTAAGTCAGATTTAAAGAGGGGAAATGATTGATTGAATACCTTCCAGAGAAAAGTGACAAAGACAAGAAGAGGTGAGAGTCTGGAAAAGATCTTTTGAGGAACAGCTAAGAGAGCCAGCCTTGATTGGCCTGGAAAAGGGTCACGTCCCCATGGAGACAGGATGGTTCCATCTGAATACCTCTGACGCTGCCTCATCCAAGGTTAGGTTTGTCCGGCTTTGTTCCAGAGCCAGAATCAGAACTGACTGGTTTATGTTATAAGAAAGCAGTTTTTTCATTTGTTTTATGAAGGAACTTGCTAATAATGTAATTTGTCTACGAAATGGAGAAGATTACTTTGAAAAATATAAGGTCGTTGTCCCTAAGACTCAGTAAGTATTTCTCCAAGTCACTGGAGAAAGAACTCTTGTTTTGCATGGGAGGTTGAATCACAGAGCCCCTCAGAGATCCTGCTAATGCCAAGATTCTATGGCCCTAAAATGATTATTTCTCTGCACGTATCAGCAAACGAGAAGAGCACCAAAGGAGGCTTTCCTTCACCTTCAGAACAATATACGATAGTTGAACTAGAAGGATGGAAGACTCCGTTGTGGAAACAAAGAACAAATCCAAGGGCTCCAGGCTCTGCTTTCGGAAACACCACTCTTGTGAAATTCCTTCTAGTGAAATCCACTTCTGTGACGATCGTGTGCACCCCCGGCCAGCAATGTTTACTCCTGGGAGAGATGACTGTCTTCTCCCTGAGGGGAGTGTGGTTCAAATTGTCCCCCGCAGGGGCCATGGCAGATGGGACTTTTCCACGTCTTATACTCAACTCCAACGACTGGCCTGCACCGTGTCTCCTTTCTCTTCCCTGGCTTCAGACGGCCACTTTCCCCCTCCCCTCCCTGACATCATAGCGAGCACATCAGTTTAAGTGGAGAAATACTCATTTGCTGTAACATTGTCTGAGAAGAATCAGGAGAAATCAAATCTAAGTAATAAACAAGTAAATCATCATGTGTGTGAAAGGAGATTTTTTTTTAGATCCAAGCCATAGAGAGATATCTCATGACCTTCACACAGGCAAAACCTTTCCAGGAAAGTCCCTCACGATCTAAAGCACGAGTGTTTCATCCTTGGGTTCCTCGTGTCCCCATTTGTCTTGAGTTCCTCAGGTGTATTTGACATGTTATTACACAGGAGAGTCAAGTTTGTTCCCTGTCTCAGGTTCCCTGGCCTCCCTTGTGGCTGTCATATTTTCCCCAGTCGCGGGGCAGGGAGTGAGGGGACATGCTGGAGACTGGGAAGGAGATCTGTGTGCACAAAGCAAAGAGAGATTGATCCAGGAACTTAAATTTGTTGTTTCTGGCCACTTCGTCCTATTTCATTTGAGGGAGTTTGGGTTTGGTGGGAAATGCCAGCTTTACTGCACAGACATCTGGAGGCAAATCCTCTCTAATTTGGAGAGTTTAATGAGCAGGTCTAGCAGGACCCAGACCTCCCTCCATTTCTGCTACCGGACTACCCTTCATCCCATGGAGAAGGAATGTGACAACAGGCTGTCCCGGGAAACCAAAGAGATGAATTCCAGTCCCAATTCCATCTCTCACTATACACAACTTGGGGAAGCCACCACGAGGTGCAGAGAAGGGCATGTGAGAGGAATCACTTCAACACTCGGGCTGCAGTGCCGAGGTTTATAGTGAGAACGCTCAAAGAACCTGCATGTGCATTGGGCCACTGGGACTTGGCTTCCAGAGACAAAGGCCTCTTTTACTAGAGGCTGCTGGAAAATAAAAAATCCATGAATAGGTAAATCATCAGGAGTGACACTTTTCCAAGACATCATAAACCACTCTTTCCTTGAAGAGCTTCAAGCCAATTACACTCAAATCAGAAAATGCCCTGCACCGTCTTTCTTCTGTGTTCAGAGATGGCCAGACTGAAAGTGTTTCTCTCCAGTGGTAGCAGAAAGATACACTTTGGCAAGCACCAGCCTTCTATAAAGCCTACTCTCAGGAACCAGTGCTTGGTTCAATGGGCTGTGGCTCCCTCTGAAGTCACGGTGGCAGTTAGCTGTTCTGTCTCCTAGCTCACTGGCTGCTGAGTGACCGTGATTCGTGCCCGGCAGAGTTGTTCCGTCTGTGACAGAGCTTAGACCCCTTGGTTTGAAGTTACACTGGGACGCTGAAATGCACAGATGGTCCAATGAGGACTAAAGGAGATAATGGATGTCAAAGCTATTTTAAAACCATAAAATATGACACAGATGCCTGTGATTATTATGATGACAAACTCAGGGCCAGTTTTACATGGAGAGAAAGTAGGCAGCTTCTCGACTTCCCTCTAGGCTTTAGAACATCATCAACATCAGATCACAGGGGACTGGAATTCTTTATATGTCAAGCCTGCTATCCAAATATGGAATCAACTATCCCTTGGAATATGTTCATGGTGGCATAACTTTACACACATACCAGGTCCTCTCCTGGAAGCAAGTTTTAATGGATGGAGCTTTCTGGGCATCTAGAATGGGTGCAGAGAAAGTGCCAAGAGAGAAAGAAAAAAAAAATACTGAAAGAAAAGAGGAAGAAAAATATATTTTAAAGAGTAAGGTGGACGCATCTTAGGAAACAGAGCAAAATTATAGAGCAAGGTAACAACGTCTATTTGGAATTCTACAAGGAATGAGATGCTAAACCATGATGAGTGGGCTTTCTATCCTTGCTCTAGAAGACAGAAATGAAATGATAGAGAAAAATATCCTGTGTCAAAGTCACTCTATCTCTTGTGTCCTTACTAATCTCACAGGGATCTGTAAGTCATTTTGCCTAACCCTGAAACCCAAATAGATTGGAATGGTTCTAAATAAAATGTGCTTTAAGTAATAACCATGGATCGGTTGATATCTTCCTCACTGTTCCTGAATAATTACAATGCAGAGGTTTGCCAAAGACATTCATGTTGCTATGATCATGTGATTACTGACCACGGACTGTCTGGATCACAAGCCGGTTGAGCTACTTTGAGTTTGACAAGAACCACATAGCTGAAATCCTCCTTAATTTCTTGAAGATGCTGCATCAGCACTCATTGGAAGGAGAAAAAAAGGAACTGACATCCCTTTCTAAACATACAACATTAATTTTCCCAATCTGAACTCAGCCAAAAATCTAAACAACAGCTTAAAGTACTCCCACACTAAATGAAATTTCAAATCACAAATGAAAGAAGGAGCGCTCATTGCCACAGGAGCTGTCACCAGTCATAGCCTTGCTAATAAAATTCACCACCACCTGCAGAGGCTGCTGTCAAAAACTTCTCCAGCTTGATGCCTGTGCGTTACCAATATCCTCACTTTATCTCTTCGGCATCCTTGGGTTTTTCAGAGACAAACAGGAGAATGCAACCTTGGGTTCCCACCACCAAACCCCCAGGCTGCATCACAGCACGCTCCACGGTGGGGCCACCTGCCGAGGGTCAGGCAATCCTGGGCAGTGGGCAGCAGTGCCGAGCGGTGGGCCAGTCATGACAGCAGGCTCCACTCCACAATGGCCTCTGATGGACCTCCGCACGGTAAAATGGGCCAGCACTTGCCAGCAATTAAGAAATAATGGCATGGCGCTGGTGCATTTGGCAGAATGGGGTCTTCTCTGGGTCACCTGACTGCCTATTTCGTGGGGAATATGGCCTGTAAGATGGGCCACACGCTCACTCATTACCCACCAGGGAGTTATTCTGTTCAGACAGGACACCTGGCTCCAGGTACTAAGCAGCCTCCGGTTTCTAAGCATCATTAAGGAGATAACTGGTACCATACCAAACAGAGAAAGGTGCCACCTTCCCTCCCCCAAAGCTGTTTTCTTGGAAGTTTACTGACTGGCCTAGGGAAGGAGCGTTGCCTTGGAATGAGAGACGGGTCTCTGGTTTACTGACAAGGAATCACGGGGAAGCAACAGAGACTCCGACGTTTGTTTTCCTTCCAGTCAGTGCCCCGTTGTAAGCTGTAACGCTAGGAAAATTCCTTCATGCCTAGTCTCTGGATAGCCAACAATTTTCCTAAATTCAACTCTGCAAAATTCTTATCCTAAATTTGAGAACGTGTTCCACCTCCTCCACCCAGAGTGGAGAATTCTCCACCCTTTCAAGTTCACTGGGTCTCAGAGAGAGTTCTATCACTTACCTGGGAAACTCCCTACACCTTAACTGCAAATTCCCTGAGGATATGAAATAGTGCTACTCCTTCTCTTATATCCCTCTGGGTGTCAGGTACAGTGCTAACCACATAGTAGGTGTTCATTCAATAAATCCTGACCGAAGAAATGACTGCAGCACATCAAAATGGAAGTTGTTGTAATTTAAGTGCAAATGGGATCTAAGAATACATCAATATTTCTGAACCAAGGGGTTCAGTAGATGCTTCTTGAATGAATGAGCCTGTGCATGAAGGCGCTCCCTTCCAGTGAGCAATGGCAAACAAGTCTGGATTAAAGGAATGTGCCGGGGAGATCTCCGCCCACCACACCTCTCACCCAGCCCTTTGAACTGCAGTGGTGTGTACGCACACGTGGGCACATGGGTGTGTGTGTGAGGCTGCACGGTGAAGGGGAGGAAACTGGACCCTGCCTTGTCTTCAGCCCGGAGCCGGCTCTCACTCTCCTACCTTGTTGTGATACTGCAGCATCTGCGTGATGATTCGTATCTTCGGATGGTAGTTCTTTATGGAGATGACTCTGAAAAGGAAAGAACCGAAGCTGAGGCAGGGTCTGCCTTACCCCTAGAGTCTGACAGAGAGGTTCACGTGATTATCTCCCAATGGGGCACTCCTGGGGCCCACAGCCAGTGCTCTCCAGAGGGGTGGTGGACACTGGGCCAGGTTAAACTGTGTCTCCACCATTTCTCTTCGTAGTGTGAGGAAGAAATCACAAAACAGCAAGCCTGGGTCCTGGGCATAAGAAATCTGAGGGTGCCAGGCGCGGTGGCTCACACCTGTAATCCCAGCACTCTGGGAGGCTGAGGCGGGCGGATCGCTCAAGGTCAGGAGTTCGAAACCAGCCTGAGCAAGAGTGAGACCCCGTCTCTACTATAAATAGAAAGAAAGAAATTAATTGGCCAACTAAAGATATATAGAAAAAAATTAGCCGGGCATGGTGGCGCATGCCTGTAGTCCCAGCTACTTGGGAGGCTGAGGCAAGAGGATCGCTTGAGCCCAGGAGTTTGAGGTTACTGTGAGCTAAGCTGACGCCACGGCACTCACTCTAGCCCAGGCAACAGAGTGAGACTCTGTCTCAAAAAAAAAAAAAAATGCTATAGACAAGGTGGTTTATAAATGACGTAGATTTATTTTTCAGTTCTGGATGCTGGGAAGTCCATGATCAAGGCACCAAAAGATTCAGTGTCTGGTGAGGCCCTGCTTCCTGGTTCATAGATGGGTATTTTCTCAGGGTAATCTCACAAGTACAAAGGGTCAAAGGAGCTTTCTCAGGCTTCTTTTATAAGGGTGCTAATCTCATTTATGAAGGCTCCACTCTCATACTTAATTACCTCCCAAAGTTCTCACCACCTAATACCATCACCTTGGGGATTAGGATTTCACCATATGAATTTTGGAGGACACAAATATTCATAGCGCTCTCTTTATCAACTCACAGTCTACTTTTCCCGTTTGTGCTTTCAGACCCAGAGCATTGCTGGGTAGGTCTGTGGTCCTAGCTCCTTGTCTTGCCCATCTTCTCTCCTGTCCTGTTTAATCCTTTCCAGATGAATTCTCCCAGCTCTCATTTGCTGCAGCTTCCATTCCTGCTGACTCCTGCTGTGGGTCGAGTGTGTGAACATACCACCAGCAAGCAGCTTACATTTACTCCCTCTCTGTTGTCCCATCTGACCAAGCTGTTCTAATTGCACAACAAGGGCTTGGAAGGCATGAAAAATTTGATATCTAGGGAAGTGTCACATACCTAGATGTGACAAGAGCGGGGGCTTAGAAAACAGGTAATGGGAGAGGACATTGGTCCTGTAGGTTAGGGCTTCTTACAGAATCAAGGGCCACCTGAATCTAAAGCCTGTGCTCTTACCTGCTCTATGTTATTTCCCACAGCAGGTCGGGTAAACTTGGTCTATAAGAAATCCATAATCTCATTTAGAAGCTAGTTTGCTCAAAGACACAGAAGTCCACTCTACCAGCTGTTATAATGCAGGCGTTGCAAACTTGACTAGACAGTAACATAAATCGGTTAACTCTGTGCTACTCAATGATGCAGTAACTTCTGTACCACCTAATATGACTGCAGATTGTTGTCACGGGAAATGCCAACCTAGTGTTGCCTGATATTCTCCCTTTACAGAGACCCTGGAAGATCCTTCCAGAAATCCTGGAGATCCAGATGTTAATTAAAAACCAACTTTTAAAAGTGGGCCAACATTGAGAACCAAATAAATAGGTCTGTGTCTCCTGTCTCTGAGTCTCTAGCAGTCAGGTTACAGCCTCTGTTAGCGACCTGAAGCCTTTCTTTTTCTGAGGCTAAACAAGATGCTTAGTCCATAACTGAAATATACTTAAAAATATTAATAATAGCAAAACCCAGCATGCTATTTAAAATCCTTCAATGGTTTTGAATTCTAGTTGGTGTGAGATCTAGCATTCTCCATAGTCCATGAAGCCTCTGATGTTGTGGCAATTTGCCAAATCTCTGGCTTCCTGACAAGCCGCCTTCCCCTTTGCTAGCCACAGTTCACACACCACAATCTCTGAGTTTCTCAGAAGTGCTAAGCTCTTCCCCTCAGGTATTTTCACATGGTATTGGCCCTGCTTAGAGTGTATTTTCTCCTCTTTTTGACTGATAAATTCTTACCTATTATTTTCATCTTAGATTAAACATCATTTCCTCAGGAAAATGGCCTCCGTAGATGACATTAACTCCCCTTAGCCTCTGCCCCTCTTCTTTAGTATTTCTCACTATTGCAATTAAATAACTCTTTGGTTTGTTCGTTTGTTTGTTTGATATCTATCTATCCCCTACCCTATAGTTCCATAAAGGTAGGCTCTATCATCATTGAGTGGCATGCCATTCATGAAGTTGGCACTTATTATTAGTTGAATAAACAAATGAGGAATTTATCTATTCATGAATCTTATACTGCATTTAGTATTTCTTGTGAGATCTAAATAAATTAGTCCATATAACATGCTTAGTACACTGCTAGGATTATAGTAATGGCTCAATTAAGTGTTAGAAATTCTTACATATGTGTTTTCACTTCCTTGGTTAAAAACATAAAAAAAAAAAGCACAAAAACACAACATATTTTCTAATGTAATCCCCCAGATGTCTTAGATTGGGTTTGCCAAAAAGCAGACCCTGAGGCAAGATTTAAGTTTAAGGTGGTGACTTTGAAAGTAAACCCAGAAAGCGTGGTAATGGAGTGGGAAAGTGAGGCAGAAAAAGGAGGAAAGCTAATCAGAGACAAGCCACTGGAAAAAAAAATAATAAACAATAAATTAAAGAAAAAGGAGGAAAGCCAATAAAGGGCCTATTATTTAGTAGATCACCACTTGGCCCAATCCTGCTGGGGACCCTCTGAAAGACTGTGTTATACCTAACCTCTGGGTGTCTCAGGAATGAGCAAGAAAGCTGGCTTATTTACAGACCATCTTCCACCCCTCATTGGCTACCACTAGGGAATATCAACAGAAAATCCTTAGGCTTTCCACTGATTGATTTTGTTCTATCTTTTTGCCATAATCACTGATAGGCTTCCTTCTAAGAATCACATGTGTTTTCTTTATAATAAGTATTTATTTTTGCTAGCAGTGCCCTAATTGGTACAATATTTTTGTAAGGAAATTTGATAATGTGTAGCAAATAAATGAATGTCCTTTGGTCCTCATAAGTCTACCTCAAGATGCTTTTCCTAAGGCAATAATTATGAATATGTATCAACATTTTTTATTTTATAAATAATTATTATATAAATTTAGAAAACACTGAAAAATAAAAGTTAGCAGCATTGCCACAACACAGACATAACTACTATTTATATTAAAATATTTTTTGAGAATTTTTTGAAATTACACTGCATATGCTGGAATTTTCTATATTTTTTATAATGAACATTTTCTCATGGTTTTAAATTTTTTTCATAAAAGCCATTTGTAATAATATATTACCCTAAAGCATTGTGAAACTTATTTAAACAGAACATTATCAATTTCTCAACAGTTACATAACACTCAGTTCCATAACATTGCATTAATATCTAGGGTTTGACATATAGTAAGTACTTAGCACATGAAAAAAAAAGTCAATTAAAGAAGAAAGGAGTTAATGTCAAACCAAAATATTTATTTCCTTAATAGCTCAGGCTGACTGTGCATACTTGTCATGTTTGGGGGTCTCAGGGACCCCTAGTTAACCAGCTTCCGCAGGAAAAACTTCTCTCCTTCCATCTGACTCATGGCAGAGATGAGTCTTAGACACGGTTTGATGCCCTAGTGGTTTACTCTGGTAGCGGCCTTACTTAGACAGGGGGAGCTGGCCAGTGGCATGGGCTAGATACAGTCAGGGGGTCAGATGACCAACTGCCCAGGAGGGTCTCCATTCAGAGACCATTATCAGAATTTAGGATTCTTCCCCTTTCCTGTATTTTCTGTATTCAGTCCAAGTCAGTTACTAGATGTTCTTTCCTAAAGGGAGTTTAAGCCTATTCTTGTAATGATAAGCTTTGCTTTAAGGTTTATAAAAGTTGCGTCTGTCCTGAGGTGGCCTTGTCTCCTGCCAGGTTACATTATACTGCTAAATGACGTGTAGTGTCGGCCCTGCAAGATGCTTAAGGGGAGCTTATGGCTATCATTAACCTTACAGACATGGTATGTCTCTTATAGTATGCTACAATACTTGTGTTATTAATGTAATGTCATGTTGTTGGTGCCGAGCATACACGCTCCATCACGCTTCAGTGGTTCTGTTATGATGTATTTCCCTGTCTTCCTTCTCTTCCCTGTTCACACCCCATTTATGTATCTCTTCCATACCAATGCTGAGATGACAACTCTTTTCAGTGATAGGTTCCAGGGTCATCTATGCTCATCTTGTTTTATTTCATACTTTCCACGTTTATTCATATCTCTGACTCCCATCCTTCCTCCCCTGCTTCTATCTAATGCTAGTTCTTCCATCTTCATTCTGGTTCCCTTTCCTGTCTGATACCATAGGAACATTGGTGCTCTCTAATCAGCATTTAAACTTCTAAGTCTTTTCTAACCTAAAGCAAAAGAAAACAAAATTCTCTTCTCATATCCAATTCTCTGGTTACTAACCCATTGTGTTTCTGTTCACAACAGACATTTTTGGAAGTCAGAACTCTGTTTACTGTTCTGGATTTCTTATCTCTCATTCACTCTTCAGCCCTTTGTAACCTGTCTGCAACATTGAGTGACCTGCTCCCACCAGGCCAGTATGAAGGCCTAGTAGTAAAACATTCCTCCTATCTCAGATGTACCCTCACGTCATCTTCCTGTCACTATCTATCCCCTGCCCAGAGTAACCATAATCCTGACTTTCAACATGGATTAATTTCATCTATCTTTGTACTTCATATGACTGGAATCACACAGTATGTGCTATTTTCACTCTACATTCTGTCTCTGAAATTATCCTGTGTCATTATGTCTAGTGGCCATGTATCCCATCACATGAATATTTCACAATTTATTTATCCATTCATCTGATGATGGGCACTTGGGTAATTCCCAGTTTTGGGAAACTGTAAATAGTGCAATAGTTATGAGCAATCTAATACATGTCTTTTGTTGAACACATGCATCTATTTATTGAGAATTTATCTGACAGTGGATTTTGGGGTAAAAATGTATGCATATGTTCACTTTTATTAGAATTTATCAGTTTTATGAAGTGATTATAACATATATATGTATATTTATAGGCAAACACATATATGTGTATGTATTTAATTTTTTATTTAGGTAAATATTTCAGAAGTACAGAAGATCCACAAGAATTTTTTAAAGAACCTCTATACTCCTTTATTCAGAATAGAATATTGTGAATATCTTGCCCCATTTCCTTTGTCATTTGCTCTCTTTATATGTATGTGTATTACTTTTTCTGTACCATTTGAAAGTAATTTACCTACATGACGTGATTTTATTTCTATAATATATACTAAATTGTGTGTTGCCTAAAATTAAGAATTTTTGTCTTACAAAATCATAGGACAGTTATCCATGTTACTAAATTTAACATGATATATGATATTTTTCTTAATCTTTCATTGGTATTTCAGTTTTGTTGCTGTATCTAATAATGTCTTTTGTAGTATTTTAAAATTTCAATGTTGGATTGCATTTAGTTTTCATCTTTTAGACTTCTTTATTCTAAGACAGCTGCTCTGCTTTCTTTGTCCTTTATGACATTGACAATTTTGAAGTACACATGTTAGATAGGGAGGGATTCCTGCCCTCCTAGGGAAAAAGGTGGGCACTTGTCTTGGTGCTGCCCCACCTTAATCCTGCCCTGAGTAACTGCCACACCTGGAAAGAAGGAGGCACACCTGTCAATCTGCAAAAGAATGCAGGGAATTTCCCAGCCCTCAGGCCAGGCAGCCCAGGCACAGTAGCATCTGGAAAGTGACCTAAAGTAATCTAAAGCTAATAATCATGTCATTAACTGTCCAGCAAAATGGTTCAGTGGTGACGTCTGAACCACGAGGAGGACCCAATCCAGACACTGTAAAACAAGACCCCAGACCATTAACAGAGCCCTCTTGTTATGACAAGGGGCCCGTTTGTCATCTGTGGCAAACACATCTTGCTCTTGCTCTGTAAACCTATTTTGCCCTTCCTCAGTAAACTTTGTGTCATGCTTACTTTGCTTTTGGTGTGTCTGGTCATTCTTCAACCAAGGGCACACCAAGAACCAAGAATAGACAACTGTCAACATGACACATAGTCTTACTTTTTAGTAGAATGTTCCTCACTTTTAAGTTGTCTGATAATTTTCTATGGTTAGCTTCTTCATTCCTGGCATGCATAAGTGATGCTGTGTCCTTTTCAAGTTATCCCACCTGGAGGCGCACAGTGTGTATTTGCACCACTCAAAGTTGTCTAATTTCTCCAACATTTTATTTACTAGTTCTTCCCTTGCTACTGAAAAATGTGGGGACACATTTTAAGACTTCTGCAAGTATCTGTCTTCTTATCAAAATCTACCCCTCTCTAAATTTAGCATCACTTGATGATTCCTGCCTGAACCAATCTTTACAGTGATGTTTGCAAGGTGATAATTTTAAACCCTAGCACTCCCTTTACACTTATGAGTCAGCACTCAGCATTCTACTGTAAGCAAGAGCCCTTCCTTTGCCTTGTTTATTCATTTATGATTCTATGATGTATTTTTAAAGGATAATTCTGTGCTGCTTAGAGTATCATTTAAGTGGGACAAGAGTGGAAGGAAGGAAGATCAGTTATCTGGCTCTGACAAGAGTTAAAGAAAGAGATAACGAGATTTCAAGCAAGAATGGTAGCAAATTAGATGAGGATAAGATGGGGATAAATGGATGTATTTGAGATATGCTTGGAGTTCAAATAAACAAGATTTGTTTAGGTAAACGGAATAAGAGGTAGGCACTCTTCCAGGTCAATTTTGAACAACTGAGTAGAATTGCCATTGGGAGAAGACAGGGAGAAATAAGGTTAGGCAAAGAGGGGATTGATTTCAGGTCTGCCAGATTTAAAATGCTTATCAGACATTGAAATGGAGATGTTAAGTAGGTAATTGCATAAATTAGTTTGTAAACCAAGATTTTGATCAGAGTGGAGATATATATTTAGCCAGCCAAGATCCTATAAAGGATATCTACTTACTGAGGAGTCATTTAGGAAGAGAGAAGATAAGAAGGTCTGAGATAGACCCTGAGCATACTAGAGTAGGGTAGAAAGGGAGTTAGCAAAGAAGTCTTAGAGCAGCATATGATAGCACAGAGGAAACTAGTAAAGTCCTCTAAGAAATGCAGAAGGAAAGGCTTAAGAATGAGGCTGATTGGATGAAATATGTTGAGTTTTGCTGAGAGCTGTTGAAATATTTAGTTGGCTACATAGATATGCCCACTTGGATGTTCCAAAAATATCTCCAGAAAGTTGGAGTTATCATGAGTCCTCTCTACTTCCACATTTAATCTATCAGAAAATTTCTTTTGAGTCTACTTTCAAAATATATACTGAATTCAACAACACCTTATCACTTCCACTGCTACCCTTCACATCTAAGCCATCACTGTTACTCAACTGGCTAACTACAAGAGCTTAATAAATTGTCTCCATCTTTGCTCCCTTTGGTTCATGCTCAACATAGAATGATCCAGTTAAAAGATAATTCTACTCTGGGAGGCCAAGGAGGGAGGATCACTTGAGGTCAGGAGTCAGAGACCAGCCTAACCAAGAGTGAGACCCCGTCTCTACTAAAAATAGAAAAAATTATCCAGGCATGGTAGTGTACACGTGCAGTCCCAGCTACTCAGGAGGCTGAGGCAGGAGGATCATTGGAGCCTAGGAGCTTGAGGTTGCAGTGAGCTATGACCATGCCACTGCACTGTAGCCAGGGGACAGAAAGAGACCCTGCCTCAAAAAAAAAAAAAAAAGATAATTTAACTTATTCAACTTATGCGTTTCATCAGCTCTCACTCAGAACAAAAACCAAAGTACTTGCAGTAGCCTAGTAGACTATGTGATTTGGCACTTGCATACTACTTCACTGACTTCATTTTCTATTATTTTACCCCTCATTATCTTTTCTCCAGCCACAATGGCTGTCCTAGAACATGCTAGGCAACTCTTTACCTCAAAGCTCTCTAGAAACTCTTTCATTTAGATGGCAAATAAACTCAAAAAAGATGTTCAACTTCGCTAGCCATTAGGGAATTACATATTGAACCCCAATGAGACAACACTACACGTCTATCAGAATGGTTAAACAAATTAGAGTGACAATACTAAATGCTGGCAAGAACGCAGAGAAACTTGATCACTCATACATGGCTGGTGGGAATGTAAAATGGTACAGACATTCTGGAAAACAGTTTGGCAGGGTTTCATTTTTATAAAATTAAACATGCAATCCAGCAGTTGCTCTCTTGAGCATTTATCCCAGAGAAATAAAAACTTATGTTCACATAAGAACCAGTACACAAATGTTTATGGCAGCTTTATTCATAATAGTTAAAAACTGGAATCAACTCAGATGTCTTTCAATGGAGTGAATGTTTAAACAAGCTGTGGTACATCCATACTACAGAATACTACTCAGAAATAAAAATGAACACATTATGAATAAATGCAATCACTTGGATGAATTTTAAAAGAATTACGCTGGGTGAAAACTGCTAATCCCCAAAGGATACATGTTATATATGCAATAGTTTGGATATTTGACCCTCCAAACCTCACGTTGAAATTTGATCCCTAATGTTGGAGGTGGGGACAGGTGGGAGGTGTTTGTCTCTGTGAGTGGATCCCTCATAAATAGCTTGGTGCCATTCTCACAGGACTGAGTGAGTTCTCATTCTTAGTTCTCAAGAGAAGTGGTTGTTGAAAAAAGCCGGCAATTCCTCTGCTTTCTCTCTCTCACCATGTGATCTGTGCACGCCAGCCCCTTCCGCCTTCCACCATGACATTTCATCATCCGATATTTAGTTGCCTGGACACTCTCTTGTGGGTATGTCCACACCAGATGTAAATAAAATGGTGGTAAGGATCATGAATGGCTTGGCCTTGATCCTGGCAGGATACCTAATGCCTTTCAAATTCTTGTAAAGTGGTGTTTAGATGTTCAGCAGACATATACTGAAATAAGCATCATGGAGGAAGTGGCTCTGGGAATGTATCAGGGAAAGACAGAAAGAGCCCAACCAGGACATCAAGGGGATGAGAGGCCTGCCTGGAAGAAATACTCAACTTAAGACCTGAAGGAGAGTAGAAATGCGTGAAATGCAAAGATAGGAGGATAAGGAAGAATATGGCAGGGGGAGGCAGGGAGAGAATGGGTAGGGTAGAGAACTTAACAGAATGAGCTAGAGGTGAAACTGGAAAATTAAGAAATGAAAGCTTTGAATAAATAGTGCCCACTCTCCTCTATAGGAAGCCCTGAGAGTTCGTAACAGAAAGAATCAACTTATAATAGTGTAAAATTTTAGAAAATAGAGCACTATGGTCAGAATATGTATCTTCGTGTAGATAACTACATGAACATATGATCAGCATGGTCATAATAATGCCACTTTAAAGTGTACACTCTTATCATAATTATTTTTATTAATAAAGGACAACACTGCAACAAATTGATAGAGTTATTTTTCTTTTACGTTTCCTCCGTATTATTATTACTTTCAACACCTGAGAATGATACAAATGTAGACATAAAGTGTTGATAAAATTTCCATTTAAAAAAATTAAGATTTTTGTCTATTCTTGGAGAAAATTATTTTGGATTTATGCAAAAGTTTAACATATTTGAAATAGATATCATAGTAATAGATTAAAAATAACATGTAATATAGTGTTTCTGTTTCTGATTATTAACTTTGCAATAAAAGTCCACAACTGTTTGCAAAAAGATGACCACCCAAAAATATCTATGTAAGCTGCTTTTCAATATTTTTTCCTTCTGATCTGCTGTTCCAGAAAGTATGAGAAGAAATTAATTCAGAGCAATTCATAACTGCAGCTAAAAAAGGGATGTATTAATTCAAGACCCTTTCCAAAACCATATCCTTCCTAAAAAGTGGCATATTTTTCTTAAACTGAATATGGCAGCAAAACTAAAGGCAAAAGTCATTCTGTGTACTCCTGAATATGGAACAAAACTGCTCTTAGATTCAGAGCTTACTCTATAGTAATGTTGGATAATATCGTGGAAATATTTGATAACAGTCCTGACAATCACTGAGAAAGATGCAGTGAAAAGGGTACACTTAGGCACATATGGTGGGAACTGCCCCCTATTCAGGGCTTCTGGAAATTGATATGCTCCCAGATTGACAAAATTGCAGGGTGTGATCTGCCACTGGAGTCCAGGGAGTTTCCTCAGGGAGAGCCTGGCGCTAGGACATATGTGCCAGGACACTTGCAGAGGAGAGCTGAATGGGTGAGAGCGAAGCAAGTTGTTTGACGGTCACAGAAAGCAAGACATTCTTCCTTTACCACAGGTCGGGGGCATCCCGCATGCATAAACATTAGCAGATCGTGATAGTGTAAATGGTCACCCAAGAGCACTGTTGTACCAAGAAAAAGAGTCTTTAGTTACCCAAACTGTTAGAAACCATGTTTTTACTCCTACTGATTGATGACTTTAAGCAGTAAACGACATACTAAAAGAGGATTTTTAAAAAAGTGTTATTTAGGGGAGGTAGATTGAAATATCCTAAAACATATTTATAAATTACTGTATTTTTTCAGTGTTCGCTACCACTCTCCTCCTGCCCCAAAATTCTAAAGGTGCTGTTCAAGGTCCTGAAGGATAAAGTTCAACTGTTTCTACAGAAAACTGTCACTTGTTATTTTGGCAACCATGCAGTGTTAAATTTAAAAGAAAGTTATGTATGTTTTTGTATGTGTGTATATTTGATTCATATATGACACATAAAATGATGACTGCTACAAGATATTCCACAGATATCCAAATGTTTTTATTGTTGTGAAATGTTGTGGAAACGATGGTACTTCCAGAGATATCTCATTCCGGGCAGAAAGGAGGTATGGGCACACTAACAGAGCCAGAAAAAGGAAATGCCAAAACAAACAAACAAACAGGGAGGTGTTATCCAAATCCTGGGCGTATAGATACTACCGTCAAAGAAGTAAAGCCTATCAGTTACGCTTGATTATGGCTGATAGCACAATAAAAAGCTGGACTTTCTTTTTTGGCTCTATTTTCCTCCACCACAGGAAAATATTTTCTTCTACCAGAGTCAGGACATTTTAATTAAATATATTTAAAATTCATATATATGTGTATAGAGATAGATATAGCTATATACACACATACACATAAATATAAATACATATACACAGATATACACATATATATTTTTTAAATATAGAATCTCACTGTTTTGAATTTACAAACTATTAAAATTCATTTTTTTTTCTCAGAATGTTTGGAACATAAGCTACTCTGATTAAGTAAATGCTATATTTGGCTTAACTGAGATTTATTATATATAATGTGTGATATATCCAATTTCAAAGACTGTGAATATGGTAAATAAACACAATACACATATATCATAAATATCCCTAAATTTTATTTTCTTTTTAAATGGTCTAAAATATGCTTGAATATCTTTCAGTAAATATAAGTAATTAGAATAGTATTCTAAACACTTCACTATTTTAAAGTATTATTAATAAATATTAAATCAGAATGCTATCTAGAGTTTAAAATTCTAACAAAATTAAAATATTTTATTATTTGAAATATGGTTGTATTATTTATCCTTATATTTGAAATTAGCCTATTTGCAAATTTTGGCTTTTTAAGAGATGATCACCAACCTCAGATTTTATAAATTCTAATCCTTAATATGTTAATTTTTCTTTCAGCTTTTGACTATTGCTATATCAAAACCTCTATTAGAGAACAGTGAGGACATTAAAAGCCAAACAATACTATTTACAATATATAACACGTCTTAGACCTACTATAATCCCTATTTTACAGATAAGAAAACTCTGTTCTAGATATTTTAAATGACTTGTCCAGATATAGAAAGCTAATAGGTGGTAGATACCTAACCCATCAGGATTGATTAGAAAAACAACATTTTGTCTTGTAAAAAAGGCCAATAAACAATTTATTCACATAACAAAAAAACACTTGTACCCCCTAAATTTTTTGAAATAAAAAATTAAAAAAAAGAAAGTGTAGCCCCCCAAAATAAAAAATAATAATTTGGAAATTTACAAGTCAAAAAAATTACCGCTACCTTTAAATAAAATAGGTTTTCCTAAGTAGTAATGAAATGTTTTTAGAGCAAGGACATTTCCAGAGACTGCATTTCCAGCAGGAATGGGTGAAGGCCCAACCAACAGAG
This sequence comes from Lepilemur ruficaudatus, assembly GCA_963574885.1. Classification (NCBI taxonomy): domain Eukaryota; kingdom Metazoa; phylum Chordata; class Mammalia; order Primates; family Lepilemuridae; genus Lepilemur; species Lepilemur ruficaudatus. Next base: position 31,557 of record CAUYRT010097025.1, read on the forward strand.
CTAAGGTACAGCAATCACAAAGGTGGCAGCATGAGGCAGGATTTGAACCTTCGCCCTCTGACTCCACAGCTTGTACTAGTAAACACTGTGTTATAATGTTTCTACTACTAGTCAGTTTTGCAAATTACTAGATATGGTGTTGTGATTGGTAAAAAAAATTTTTTCCCCATTGATTAAAGTATCATTTGTGAACACTCCCTATATTTAAAAAACCCTGTTCCTTTCATACCACAGATTATTGGCTATCAGCTATAATTTTATCACAACTCATGAGGGAAATTAATTGAATGACATTAGGAACAATCTACTAATCCAGTCAAATGAAGTTTTGGTACAATGTGATACTTCTATTCATAGAAATACACTATATAATTTGTTCAAAAATGAATTTTTAAAAAAATACATATGTTTTTTAGCTCATGATTAGTGTTTCCAAGTAGCTCAATATTAAATTATAGCTAACAATGAGTTATAATTGCTATGTTAATTGGTTTAATGTAAACAGTAACTGGAAAGGTCTTAAAAGTGACTTATTTTCCTAATAAGTTAACCATTTTCATAAAATTATTAATTACAGAATGAATTTATTCTACAAACTTGTTTAAAATAATCCATATACAGGTAGTCCAGGCTCGCTTGAATATGAATTACTGTAGATCCCACATAATAGGAATTCATATTAGCATTTTCTTTCAGTGACCTTACTATAAATATGCATATAATACAGATTGAGGAACATTTACAATTCTTTAGCTGTTAGAGGAAAGAAACTCAGTCAAATATAGTAAAATGATGCCCCTGGGTAATTATAATGAAGTAATAACTGACCTTAGCCATGTACTAAACTGTGACATCTCAAATTCACTTGCCAATATAAACTACAATTACCAAATCACTCAGTGGTTTAGAAAATCAAACCATATTCTCTCCAGCTATTCTTCTGGCTTGGCATTACCTTCTAAATTTCAGGCTTACCCAGGTCTGCAATGGTGTAGCAACTGCCTGCACTTATTGACAAGCAAATATTTTCTGATCTGTTGCCACAAAGGAAGGATCACCCAAACTGGGAGGCCAGATTAAAAATTGAAATCCTGTCAAATGTCCAATTCTCAGCATGACTTATTATTTCGTATTGTCATTTTTCTGTACCCACAGAGTTAAGTCTTGTTAATTTTAGCATATTTAAAAGAATCCTAAATCATGGGTTTAAAACTAATGGGGTTGAACAGACATTTATTTATCCTGCAAAGCAGGCCAATAAACAATTTTATGTTTCCAAATGCTAATTTGGAAGTTTGAAAGTTAAAGAATGTATCGCTAATTTTAAGTAAAATGGATTACTTCAAGTTGAGAGAAAAACAAATATACACGGGCTGAAAAAAATAGTCCTGCCTGAGCCATCCAATGCCCACTTCTGCTGAAGAGAAAATAGTGAGCTTCAGTTCTTCAGCTGGCATTTAAAATGTAGGGTCTTGGGGAGGGTGAGAAAAGGCATAAAATTGTCTCTGTTGCCTCAGCTCCTTAGGTCTGAAACAAAATCTGTGTCTAAAAATGTTAGTTGGAGTTAGTGGTCCAAGAGTCTGTCGTGATTTACCTGGTACAGTGGACTCATCTGCTTGTTTATGCTCAAATCTTTCTTTTCTATTATTCATTTCAGTCATTAACATATTAAGGCATAAAAAAAAAAAAGACTGAACACTGATTCCCTTAAATGGAGTTCTCAGAAAGTGGAGAATTTACCAAGTCAGGCACATTTTCAGTCTTCATAAGGAAAGCTTTAATTTACAATCACTGTGAAACCCCATGATACACTAAAATAGTACATTGTCAAAAGTACCAAACTATTGGGAAAAAAGATGTTAATGTGATGATATTTCTAATTTTAGTCTATCCCTATATTACAGTCCTATAGCACCTTTTCTCCAAGGAGATCAGAATTCTTTATATTTAGAATAAGACGGAAATGCAAATCAAAGTAAAAGTTTCCCCAGAATTATGTTGAAAAGATTAAGAGTCATAGAAGAGATAAAGGGCATCAGAAAAAATAGAAGCATGAGCAATAGGAATCCATGCAAACCCTGGCAAGTTGTTTGACTTAAATGTTACTACTGCTACCTTCCCTAAATTTAACAGTGAGGATAGGCAACAGGGGCTGTTCAAGGTAGGCCTCATGTTTGGTCCAGTGGAATACATCTTGATTTAGAACCACAATTTATTTCTATCCTTCCCCAGGGTGTGTATGGCTTAGTTTATAATTTCCCTTGGAGAATTACAAAATATCAAAGCTTGTCTTATGAGTTTTATTTTGCATGTGTGGTTTAGTGCCTGATAACAATGAGAGGGAGGGTCAATCAGAGTATTTTGCAACTATTATAGACCTCTTCAGGCTCTCTGTGTTCTGGTACTTCTCAGAAGTAGGTATGGGCTTTGTACAAGTATTTTCATTCTATTTCAGTATGATAAATGTTTTCTGATGCCAAAAGATGCCAATGCCAATGAACAAAATTCCAATAATTCAGAAACAAACATAAATTGCATTCTCACTTATGTAATTCTAGCTATATAAAGACAGAGAATCTATATTCAAATCATGGCACATTGATATCCACTAATTACCACTTGAATTACATTGGACAAGTTATTTGACCTCTTTGTGCCTTAGTTTCCTTATCTGTTCAACTGTATATAAAGCACTTCCTACCTTATAGACTGATGTATTATTCTGTAGCACTTAGAAATAAATCAATACATTTATCTATTAAGTGCATGGGAGACATTTTGTATTCAGTCTGCTAAGACCAGAGGAGGAATCTCTAGATTCATTGCCAGTTAAAAACACTTCATGCCCTGCCTCCAGGGGCCACTAGCTCACCTTTGGGAACCGTGGCTCTCACAGGAGTTTGTGTAGGGAGTGTTGGGATAAATCCTGACATAAGTGAGAGTTTGTAGGGATGTTTTGAGAGATAGTCAAAAGATGCAAGCCATTATGTTGGAGAGACCTTGATTACTGCAGAGATGCTTTGTTTGACATTAACCTACAACAGCTAGTGCACAAATAATGGTAAAGAAATAAATATAAAAATAGTGATGGTGCTGATTTCTACCTTCTCAGCAATCTTTTGCAGTGCCCTGAAGGCACAGGTTCATCTGACCATCACAAAAATAAAAGGTGAAGCTGTATTGCGCTTCTTCAGAGGACTTTTTTCTTTTACAAAAAGTTTCTAAGGAGAAGCTATATATATTAAAATATTGGTAATTATATCAGTTTCATACCTCGGGTTAACTAGAAAACTTTGATCAAGTTCTTTGAAAGAACTGACCAAACTGCACGTGACACTAAAGAACTCCTTCATGTCTCTGCTATGAGTCCCCCTAGAGGCAGGGCTGAGAATATCCAGTTGTGCAACTAAGCCTGGAGACCCTGGGAACCAGCTAAAAGGCACTAGGATTTGGGCTTTGGTCCCAGGTTCTCTACTAATTTAGCAAAAGGCTGATTTCAGGCAGGGCAAAAACAGCAATAGAGCCTCCAATTTCTATCAGGCACAGTAAATATAGTTTGGGTTTTCATTGTAAATAATAAACAAAGTAAGAAGACATAAGATTTCCGTGTCTTAATTATACTGAAATCTAGAAGTAGACCTGAGCTGATTCACAGAATATACTTCATGGGAAGATATTCAATTTGTTCAAACAGGTATGGAACACTATGAATGTTCAGGTGTCCACTCATTTTCCACAAATCCCTGGTGAACTGGAAATTTTATGGGGAACAATTCTTAAGCAGTATTTCTGAACATATACTTTCTGTTGGAAAATGAAAATAAATAGTCTTTACTATCTGGTCAGAAGCTTTGATGTAAAACCTGGACCGCTTTGTCTCCGAGTTCAGATTTTTCTCATTCTATTCATTAATACTGTCATCTTGCAGCATTTCTCAAGATTAAATGAACGTTTTGAAATCCTCTAACAGCTACTGTCAGTCTGGCTGCCCTCCCAGGTGTGGAGTCAGCACATCGAGACACTGCACTTCTCTTCATTGATTGATAAGCGACACCACTTTCCCGGGTTCACAGTCAGAGACACAGGCACAGACAGTCCGTCTACACCATGGAGCTTAACACACTCTCTCTCTCTACCGAAATTAGAGTTGTTTTTTTAAAGTGGGAAAGCAATCTAATAAAAATATAAAGCTATAGAATATTTTATATATGTCTATATATAACAGTTTCAAAGGAACAATTGAGTTTTTCTACTGTTGATTCTAGCAGCATGTACACAATCATTCAATCATTCATACATTCAGTCAACAAACTTGAGTGCTCATCAGGCATCAAGCTCTGCAAATATCCTAGAAGTTGTGACAGTATTCTGTGTGCCTTCAGTGTCTGAGCTGGATACTGGGATGAAAGAATGGTGAGTAGCCTAAGTGGTAGGAATTGAAACCAGAAAGACACATGGAGGTAGATTTTGCATACCGCATGTAAAACTAAAGAATTCAGATCCTATCTTATGATCTCGGGACCACTGGAGATTTTCACATTTGGAAATGACAAATTTACCTTTGTTTCAGGCAATATTCCTGGGTGTTCTGTGGAGAATGGGTTGGAGTAGACAGTGAGGCTAGGGAGATCATATCCAAAAATGTAAAATAAAATCAAGAAAGACAAGCCTAGAGCCTCCGAACAACATGGAGGCAGATAGGGTTGGGTCACGTATTGAATGTTTTAAAGATAATAATTCCTACGACTATTTATTACCATTGTAAAGGGATTAATCACTCAATGAAAATTAAAGGTAAATGTAAAAACAGTTAATTGAGTTTATCTATGTTTCATTTTAAATTTGCTGGCTCATATTGAAAGACAATTTATTTCTGCTTTCTCTGCAAGTTTACCTTTCATTTATTTCTTAACACACAGCAATTAGATCTCTGTGCACACCATTATACTTTACTCCAGAAATTGCCTCAGCTAATGAGTGCTCTACAGACCTTTTCCATACCTTTCTGTGGAATTTAATATAGTTGACCATTCCCTCTTCTGAAACTCTGTCTTCCTTTGGCTTCCACATAATTACTCTTTAAAGGTTATCATCTCACATCTCTGAAAACTTTTTTTTGATGTTCTGTGCCACCTTTCTCTCTTTAAATGCTGGTTTTCTCATGGTTTTGTGTTTCTGCCCCCAACCCCTTCTCAGTCCACTGAGCTATCTCATTCCTTTCCATGCTATTATTAACCACATATCTGCTGGTGACTCCAATTAGAAATTTATTTAGAGAACATTTTCTAAGCATGTCCCTTATGCCAGGTTCTATACTACATGCCGTCACTGTGTCACAAATAAATCTATCCCCTTTCTTCAAGGAGAAAACCACCATTCATTCAAAGAGAAGTGGGAGAATTTCAATAGCAGGATGTTATGGGATAACAGGCAATTGCATACATGTTTTTGAGGGGGTAGAGGATGAGTAGAAGTTAGAAAAATTGAAATCATTCTGCACCTTGAATTTCATCCTGTATCAGGATTCAAGATAGAGAATGTTAGCAATGAGGTTGTGAAAAAGGCAGCATCCAGATGCAGGAGGGCCTGGTATGACGTTTTATAGGTGACGGGGAGCCACTGAAATGCCTGTCACTTCAATAGGAATGTGAAGGAGTGATCAGAAGGGAACAATGCTAGACTTAGGGGTTAGTTAGGATGCTGCTACTTGGTAATTAAGGTGAGAGACTATAAAACTCTGACTTAAGAGATCAGTGGTAGGAGATCAGTGGTAGTGGGATGGAGAGAAGGGGGCAGTTTCACAAAGTGTACAGGAAATAAAATCAACAAAACTCATTGATTTGATGAGACAGGAGAGAAAAGGACTCATCGGGGCTATCTGCTGGGCCTCGGCAGTTACCATGCCATCAACAGAGGAATAAAAGTTTATTTGTAGCATCACTGGTGAGAGGAGTAAGAACAATAAGGAGTTTAATTTGGGCCATTGTCCATTTTAGGGGCTGGTAAGATATTCAGAGAGACAACCCAGTAGTTCAGTCGTATGCGCTTAGAAAAGCCTGGGGTGGACCCAGAATTTACTATGTGCTCTAATTTCTCTGTGTATATTAGCCCACCTTCCTCCTCCCTACAATCTCATGAGATAGGTACTCTCATTATTGCCATCTTACAACTTGCAAAAAGCCACAATCATACACACTGAAACCAGGAATTCAACCCCTGGTTCTAGCAGCAATGTCCTTAACTACTCCACCATGCTTCTTCTCACATATCTGTAGTAAATGCATCCATGAGAGAAAATGATTTCAGTCAGGGAGTGTGAAGGTACAAAACCAGCAGGTCCAGGGCAAACACCTGGGTACAACCCAGTATATGAGGAGATGGAAATAGAAAGAGGGAGTCTAGTGGGGAGACAGAGAAAGAATAGAGGGATCAAAGAGCTACCGGACACCAGGAATCCAGTGCCAAGGGAGAGAGTACATGGTTCCCAAAGGAAAAGAAGTCAGCAATGGTGTCAAAAGTATAGGTTCCAGGTCCACCTTTTATCTTCAGATTCAAATACCAATGAAATCCTCTCAGCTCCTCTCTGCCTGAATGCTCCTCAGGCATCTCAAATTCCTCCTGCCTCTAGACATTGCACAACTACATCCTATACTCCAGATCAGGATTTCCTAACCTTCGCCCCATTGACATTTTGAGCTGGATATGTTTTTTGTTGTTGTTGTATGTGACTGTCTTGTGTATTACAGGAAATTTAACAACAACCCTGGCCTCCGCTCATTACATACTAATAGTATCCTACTCTATAGTTATGAAAAACAAAAATATCATTCAATATTGCCAAATACCTCTAGTTGACCCATCCAAATAACTTGTGATTCTCTAAAAAATGTGATTTTGCATCTTCCCTGTTTCTTGCCAAGATGCCTCTTGCTCATCCATGAGTAACCAGGCTGGGTGTCACCCTGCCTGTGAAACTCTCCTTTGTGCCACCAAAGTATCTTGCAAACACTGCTTTTATTCCATAAATGGCATTTTATTACAGTTATTTCTGTGAGTTTGTTTTCACAGAAGAAGGTAAATGAAGTCATTTTCATTTTGTTTGTTTGAAGAAATAAAACTTGATATTTTTTTCTAAAAAATTCTTGATAATCCTGAGATTACCATTAGGAATGCCTGTCACCAGACTTGCTCTCATGTTGCAAAGCTGTTGGAACAACAGATGGGACAACTAGGCTTGGTGGACCAGGCTTCAACTCTGTGGAAACACATTGGGAAGAACCACATGTGGAACTAGTTGTCAGAGAATTTCACCAGGTCTCAAAGTCATACTGTGCTAATATAAGACTTCTTCCTTCTTATTGGTCTCCATGTCTATCCCATGATAGGATTCCATTAAGAATTTTTGTTAAGGATAGAGAATTCCAAATGCCCTCAAGAGCATTTGTGTATGTGTGTGTGTGTTTAAAACAAACAAAAGAGGTTCTTATTAATAACATAATTGACTTCATAATTGCTTTTGTAGTTTTAAATCTAGGAGTATCAATATACTACTAAGGGACTCCTATAGTAACTTTAAATTCTAAGTCCTAACTTATAACATTCTCAACAAACAAATAAAGTTGAGTCTAGAGTAAGATTTCTGATTACAGGTATACAGTAGTGAATTAGCACGGGACATACACTATGTGACATGCAGATCGAAGCCAAATCCTTGGCTCAACTTCACTGGTAGACTAGTTGTCAATCAAATTAGCAAAATGTTTAAAGATGAAAACCTTCAGGTTATGGAGATAATAAACCACAGGAAAACTTTTTAGGAAAATAATTTGGCATTATGACCAAAAATATGAATATACTGCAACCTAGCAAGTCTACTAGATACTTGTGATGGAAAGATGAGAAATCTTTCCTCAGAGACAAAACCACCAGTATGTAGGACTTATGAACAATGATACCCCAGTATTTTTTTTTTTTTTTTTTTTTTTTTTTTGAGATGAGGTCTCACTCTGTCTCCCAGGTTAGAGAGCAGTGGTACAATCATAGCTCACTGCAGCCTGGAACTCCTGGGCTCAAGTGATCCTCCTGCCTCAGCCTCCTGAGTAGCTGGAATTACAGGCATGAGCCACCATGCCCAGCAGTATTTTATTTTATAATAGCAAAAAAATAGTGACAATCTGGATGGTTATCCATGGGGGAATGAGGCTCAATATAAGATAAATATGGGACATGTTAGATTGAACATTTCCCAGTTACCAAATTTATTGAACTATGGGAAAATAACATTTTCAGTGTAAATCTAATGTTGATTACTGACTTTTAAATTTCTCCCTTGGCTCATTGCTTTGGGTTCTTCAGAATAATGAAAGAGTTGTGTTTGGGAAACAGAGCTGTTTAGAACTGAAGTGTGTGGGGAGGAAACCCTCTCCTTTCTAGATGCTGATTTATTATTCCCCAAGGCAGTCTCTTGAATGAATCTTTTTCCTTTGTTGTATAAGAGCCTTCAAAAGCAGTGAAGAACATTCATTTTTCTCCTTAATCTTGTTACTTTGCCAGGAATAGCACAGGGGTCCCTTTAGTGAGTGAGACTAAAGGCACTAAAATGGTTGGAAATCACTGAAAACAGTAGCAGGTTTATTTGAGCAAAATCGGCAGGGTGGTGTAATATACATTTTAAAAAATGCATTTTCATTAAAATTAAAAATAAGCTTCCAAACAAACTCTGGAAAGGGCTCCAAATACAGCTTTACAAACCCCAAATGAAATCAATAAAAAGAAACCAGCCAAGCAGCAAGTTGAGAAAACACCAATTAGAGTTTTTAACAAACAGAGAAGCTCACTGTGGGGTACAGTTTTGAAATTAGACAAGAGAAATTTGGGCTTTTTCCTCCACCTCAGTACTGCTCCACTGTGCTCTCCCTGGAACCGAATTTTATGGGATTCAGAATGCACCCCAGGAAGAAACCACAAATAAGCGGGTGCTCTCGGCATTATAACGGAGCAGATGAAAGCAAATATTACTCTGATAGCTTTTCATTTTGCCCTCCAAGGAGCTTTGCATTTTTATCCACGACTAGGGATTTTAACAGTCAAACTACCAAACATTTGTCATACACTCAATTTCTGCCTGGTTTCACAGTACAGCTTCCACCCATGGAGGTTAACTCAGGTTTCCCTAGCCAAGGAATTTTTTGAAGCAAATCATGTTCTGATAGCCTGTTGCAACTAATGTGCCTCCGCAGATGACCTCACAGGAACCTGGCAGGTCGGTGAAGTTCATCTGCAGTCCCACCTGCCACCCAGGTCTCAGCCTCGTTAGACACTTGACTGTAGTCCTGTGCCTGGAAGGGTCTCCTTTTTCTGCTCCCCTCTGGCTGGCTCTTCTTGGAGATTTATTTGCCTCCTGTCAAATAATCTCCTGTCAAAACCACTCTCTCTTTTCTCAGACCCTCTGACATTAGCTTTGTGCATCTTCCCAGGTGAGGCAATATAGACTGTCATGAAAAATCACTCTGTCACCTCTCAGAAATCCAGTGCTTTTGTTTCAATGCTTCTTAACAAAGAGGTATTTATGAAATCTGTAGAAAAATAAAGCGATTTCTATGTGTATTTTGTTTATTTGATTATTTGTATTTGTTAATATAGATAAAACATGTGTATAAGTGTGAATATATATGCATATGCATGTATATATGTGTGTTTATATATTTATGTGTATAAATGTGTACATATATGTGTATACATATATGTATGCATGTATGTTTGTAATTTTTTCCCCAAACCCTAAGGCTATTCTGTCTGAGGATGTACTTTTATGTTCTTATACAATTCTAGCTCTTAAAGAAACATCTTCCATGTTAATTATCCTGCCATGTAACTACATGCCCACAATCTTTGGTACGAGGCCTACCGTTCTAAGAACAAAACTTCCAAGCTATATCCAGAATCCTACCACTTTCATTACCACTGAAGCCACCCTACCCCCCAAGCCACCATCTTTCCTCTCCTAACCATTTTCCTTGCTTCTATCCTTGTCCTTGTACGTCTGTTCTCCGCAGTAACAGCACATAGAGTTATCTTTCTTAAAGGCAAATCACATCACATCACTCAAACCTTCCAGTGGCTTCCCATTTCCCTCAGGTGAAAAACCAAAGTCTTTGAATTGTCCACCAGACTCTAAATGATTTTGTTCCTCTCCCCTCTGTCCTAGCATCCAGCTCAGGTGGCTCCATCTGCACTGATCCCCTACTGTTTCTGGAGCATATCAGACACTCTTCCAGCATTCTGCCTGGAATTCTCTTTTCTTAGATATGTGCTTGGTTAACTTCTCCACACTCTAGTCTTTGCATAGTAAGGATGACTTTGAGCCTCCTATTTAAAACTTAACTCGCCTACCTTGTCTTTTCCCCAAACATCATCCCTTCTTCTGGCTCTCCTGATTATTTCTTGTTACTTTTTTTTGCCCTATAGCACTTGCCCCCTTGCATGCAATCTATTTTAGCTATTGCTTACTTTTATTTTTATTGTCTATCTTCCTTGCCAAAATATAAGCTCCCTGAGAGTGAGGATCTTTAACTTTGCTAGTCCCTACTGAGAAGCTGGTACATAGTAGCTGATCAATGAATATTCAGGAAGGAATGAACGCTGTCCAATTATGTTCAAAATCATAGATTGCATTTCTCATTTCTAATAAATGATGCAATCATATATGTGTGTATATTTATACTAATTTAATTACAAATTTCTTACTTTGTTTTGGTGGGATATGGTTATGGAAATATTAGGATGTTTAAGAAGAGAAGGTTTTGATTTGTTGCATCCCCTGGTACAGTGAACAAACATCTAATGAGCACCTGCCTTCTCTTGCGTATTCAAGGTATAAAGTTGAATGGGTCATGTCTCAGAGATATCAAGGCTGGGAGGAGAAAGTTGACCTGGAAACAAAAGACACAATGCAGGCTGGTAAGTGCAATAGTAGATTCATGCACAAGAAGCAGCAGTAACAAGCAAGAGAGTGATTCAGCAAAAAGGTAGAACACTGCTGTGGTTAAAACACCATGCAGGTGTATTTGAAGCCACTCTTTAGAGCACTCCTGAACTTTGATATGAAAAGAAAACACAAAAGAAGCCTGGGGAGGAAATCAAGGGATGCCATTTGTGAGGGCCTGAGATTTTGTTTGTCTATTTTACCCCATGAGAAGACCTCCCCCACCACTGTGTTCTTCGAATGCTCCAGCTGCACTTAGGCCAGGCCGTGGGCACAAGTACGTGAACAGCCTCGGGGCTACCATGCAGGTCAGGAAAGGCTACCAGAGGTGAGGGAGAGAAACGAAAACAAGAGGGAGACAGCTCTCTAGTCTTCTTCCTTCCCCTAACTTAGGAGTAAAAATACAGAGTGAGGGCCCATTGGTAGGTATGCAAGAGAGAATAAATTCTCATTCATGCTCTAGGATCAGAAAGATCTAGCCCACTGCTCTCAGGATGGAGAAACCAACATAATCAAGTCTATAATTTAAACAACAGTGTGGACTAAATAATGAGGATAAATTGTTTCTAGTTATTTATTTAGTCCCAGGTCAAGTTTTGTGCTTGAATTAAGTTTCTATGGAAATTCTTACTCCATGCTGTTACGAAGAGGCAACTCTATTTCAACAGGCTTTGGATTCCCATCCAGGCTCCAGCCTGTCTCAAAATCTAAACAGAATCCTAAAATCTGTTTCTGCTTCTACCAGAACTTGCTGTATTTTCTTTGCCTCCTGCCACCACACAGTTGGATGGACACCAAGTTTAGAAAATTTCAGCCTCAAAGGAACATTTTAAGAAAGTTATGAGCCTGATCCAATTATTTATATAAGAATCATCTCTGAAATAATATTTCTGTAATATACCTTTGAGAACAGCTTAAAATAACTCTGAGTTTTAGCTCTAGATACAGATGTACTTAATGTTCAAATGCCAATTTTGCCACTTATTAGCTATTTTAATTGTGCCTTAACTTTCCTATCTGTAAAATGGGGATAATAATTAAAATGACATCCTAGCACTATTGAAAGAGTCTAATGAGATAATTTATACAGTGCTAAGATTGGTGCCTGATTCCTAACTAACGATGCACAAATCAACTGTTGTCATAGTGATTATAATTTTCAATCAACTCTCAGCTTATATGTCTTGTGAGTTTTCAAACAATAAACTGGCATCCAAGCATTCTTTTAATTTTCCATGAACAAATGAATCCAGTGGTTACTGCTATCTCTGTTGCATAAGAATCTTTTCTCCTTCGAGAGGAGAGGAGAGCAGTAGACAAAAATGACAAGGACAATTATTTTAGCAAGAGTTTCCTGAACTAAAAAGTAAGATTGAAGTGTTAGCTAGTAAACTTCAGCTCCATGGTGAGAAGATGTTATCAGCAGAAGCTGATTAAAAAGCAAAATTTTGATAATTTTAAAAGATGAATCATTTAAGATCCTTTGTGTTATAGTATAACATAGCAAGTGCATTGATTTAAAAGTAACAGTTTTATTTACTAATTGCAGAATCTATTCGTTTTTGTACATACTGCACCCCCCGTTCCGTTCCCCTCTGCTTTACCCCCTCATTAATAGATTTAGAACTGACAGTGCTTTCACTTCCAAGTATAAAGAATAATTTTCTTCTGAACATAGAGACAACGATGAAATCAAAGTTTAAAATATAGTCCTCTTCTAACAGCGATTCAGATTTCCATTAAACCTCCTCCCACCCTCTCAAATTAAAATTTGAAAAGCAGAGCTCAGAAATAAACTGACAGGCACCAGTGCTTCGTTCATTTCCAGCAAGGAAGCACCAATTTGATTCCTACCATAACAATTTTTGCTGTTGCCAGTGCATCCAATTTTTTTAACACAGCTTCTCAAGTGATAGAAATCATCCCGTCACTTTGTTTCATAAAATTGACACCCTGGGGAAATGCAAAATATAGTAAGAACTTGAGCAAAGCTGCTCCTCCAACCCCTGCTAGGTATTCCTGAAATCCTCTTTTCCTCTTAAACTAATGTCATCAAGTCCCAATTGCTTGTTGTTCTTTTCTCCTTGTTCTGCTCATGTGCTACAACATCCCTTGGCTTCCCTCAGCACGAGAGTTGGTGTTTTTAAAAGTGTTACTCATAGATCGGGATTCTGTGCTGGCTGATTTGAATGCAGTGACAAAGAAAAAAAAAGGAACTTGATGAAATTATTTCACACACAGAGCAATAAACATATGGAATAAATTACTACAGAAGATGATTCAAAGAGTTTAAGAAACACCTGGATTTGTGTCTGGAGGCAATGGATTAAAGAGCAGAGTGAGAAGCAGGAGAGGGAAATGAAAGCAACTCATGAAGCAAAGTGTCAGGGCTCTAACCTCTCATTGAAATGGCACCTCTGGCATTTATCAGGAGCACCAGCTATACCCAAGTCTATTTTAAGACAAAGCCTTCTCAAACATAGTGGGAACATGTCAGACTAAGTTGCAGGAGCTTCCTTCCTAATGGGTTGGCCTCTAGCTCTGATGAAAGGAAGCAAATGATGGAAGGTTCTTCTCAATCAAGAAAGGGGGGAAGAATATCCGAATATGCGGGAACTGAAGCTTTGCAGTTGGTTTGAGACCTGGCCCGGGCCTGCCATTTGAGCTACATCATGGACCTCTTTTCTACCACCCACTCTCCTACTCTCCAGGCACTCTCTGACTCTTCAGACAGGATGCATGCTCCTTCCAATCCGTGCGCATGTCGCTGTTACCTTTCCCAACTCTGCTCCTCATTGTTCAGTACCAAGGTCACCCTTGCTGTGACTTCGCACTTTATGGTCGCGTCTATCTCTGTGGCCTACACCACATGCAAAATGTCTTTCGGTGTTTGCTTTATTAATCTTCATCTCAGCACTTCACAAAGTGCCTGGCTCATAGGAGGTATGTAGTATTTTTAAAATTTATTTTGCCTTACTTTGTTCCAGAAAGGAATTAAAGTGCTTGATAAAGTGATAGTTAAGATTACCAAGCCTGTAACATGGGCCAGGCACTGTTCCAAGTGCTTCACCTGTTTTAACTCCTTTAATTCTCATAACAGCACTGTGGATGAGGGAATCTGTGATCCAGATACTAACATTACCCCTATTTTGCAAGTGCGGAAATGCAGTTACAGAGGTTTTGACTAACTGGCCCCACGTCAGCCAGTTGGTGAAGAGCACACTTTGGCTTGGCCTAAGACAGAAGGTTCTGGAGCCGTGTCTCTGACCACCTGAACGTCTAACGTAGCATGGAAAGAACAATAGGAGAAAGTGATAGGAAATAAATAGTGAAGGCCACACAATGGAGCTCTTAATTAGCCTAATTCAGAAGGCATATCGGAAAGCCCTATACACATTTTACTGTTTTCCAGGATCCAATTTAAAGAGTTAAACTTCATCAATTGGTTAATTAAATGATTAAACAAAAGCAAATTGATTACTCAGGAGATTATTCTTGATATCAAAACCTGAAATACATTTCTCTATGGGATTCATAGAAGATGACGACATATTATATCATTCTTTCATTCAACCATCTAAGTTTACACCTATCCGAATAGCAGACCTAGGTATTTATGCAGATAGGAACACTGGTTACAGGACAAACATTTTGTAAAATTATATATTACCATTCAAAATTATGTGGGCTGGTTTAACATGTCCACATGAACTGGAAACATCCACTCATTCGACAAATATAGGCTGCGCCTCTACTGCGTGTCAGGTGCTATTCTAGGCTCTAACGACTCTGTGATGAAACAAAAAAGGACACAGTCACTGTCCTTATAGAGCTTAAGTTCTAGATGAAGAATCAAACCATAAACAAATGATAATGCCAGGTAGTGTCAAAAACTAAAAACTGAGATAAAGCAGATTAAGAGAATAAAGAATAACTAGGGTAAGAGACCAGGAAAATACAATCAGGAAGCACTGAGAAGGTAGTAACCAGACAGAGACCTGAATCAAAAAAAGAATCAGAAACTCTTATCTATTTTTTTCTAATTATTTCAGCCTGAAAATCCATACGAAATGTTGACATCTGCTTGTGTAAGTTCAGGCCAAAAAGATAAAATTTCATTGATGATTTGTTCTATAAATCTTTTCTCCATGACGTTCCCTTATTAGTACTAAATACAAATTTCTTTTGGAGATCTGAATATAAGCAAATGAGGAAAAGGAATGGGATAAATTTCTTACCCACCAATCCGGCAGCAATCTGTAGAACAATGTGATTACTTTAGTCTAATAAAAATCCAAAAGCCTACACTTGAGCCATCAAAAAGAAGACAATTAGAAAAAGAATTAGAAATCTTAGAGGTAAATTATATGACACTTTTATTTCAAAAACATTTGTTCAATTTTGTTTTCAAATAATAAGATTTGGGGGGGCCTGTTCAGTAAGAAGGATGCTAACAAAAGAGCCCAACTTTGGGAAATGTAATATTTGATCCTTTGGTACAGGTTATTATATTCAACTCATAAAAATATTTAGGAACTCTGGACCTGTGTGTTTGTCACACCCATCAGTGCTGGCCATTTCACACTTGAGTATGGAAAGAAGTTTGACCAAGGGAAAAAGCTAAACAATGTTAATTTATTAGTGCCTGCATTTGCAACATGTAGTCTAGGTTAATTCTCCTTTTCAAAAGAGTCACTCATTCTTTTTTTATTTCCTCCCACCTTGTACTTTGTTGAGCAATCAGCTATCTATTTTCTAACACTGCACAGTAAAACTAGGGAAATTCTTCCTATATTATGATTCAATAACTGTCAGATATCAGATTATTTTAAGAAACTGAAGTTTTAATCTTTAAATGTTACCAACTTTCTCCCCTACACTTTACAAGTTTGTGTTTCATTTGGGACCACATTAGGTAAAGCTAGCTCCAAACTGCGTGTCATTATTTATGTGCAAAAAAGGATGCCATTGTACATTTTCAGGTGTGGTACTTTGGCCTTCTCTCCTTTAATATTAGCAGCTTTTCTGTTCAACCTAAATGGCAAGCAGAATACTCTGCAGTGAAAGGGAACAAAGAGCAGAGTCATTTATTTTCTTCTCTACAATGACAATGCCCTATGGGATTTCATCATTGGAAGGATGAGAGTCTTAAGTATTAAAATGATTGGAGATAAACAATATAAGTGGAATAAAAAGCAAAGGGAGAAAAGGCCTCCAAGGCTGACAACCTAGACTAAGACTAAAGGGATTAAATGTGTGTCTATTTTTCTGCTAAAGTACATACTGGAACCATGATACTTTCTTCACAAAGTTAGAGCACGTGCTTAATTTAGACTCACTGTTTCGGCACCCAAGTAACTACCATATATGGGTGGAGTAGTGAGGCAAATTAGGTGTTGAAATCATATGTTCCATAGACCCAAGCATAAGGAAGGCACCACAGTTTTGTGAGTGCAGTCACTTATGTACTATATAGTGCTTTTCTTATTTATAAAGCTGGAGCATATGTTCCATTGCTCTTGTTCTTAGATTTTTAGACAGCCATAATTTCCGGTCTTTTGTTTGAAATGAAGGCCTGCCTGGAAAAATTGAGGGTGCTGCCAGGCTTACTAAAAGACACTTTATTTATAGCACACTATAGTCTTCGCTCCACCGGGGCCCCGACCCCCAACTCTGGGGTGTAGTGGAAGGACACAAGGTTTGAGAAAGATACAGATTATGAAACTGAAATCACGTTAAAGCAATTTGTGGACAGACTCTTGTCAAATGTCTTAGCCAGAAAATCATTGACATGTACTAGTATTTAGCAATGTGCATCTATGCATACCTCAAAGACTGTCTTCAGAGTGAAATTATTTGTGAAATACAAGTTTTATTGGATACAAGTTTTTTGGAGAAGAAACTAAAAGTTAAAATTCAGATTACGTATCTGGAAGACCGAAGTAGGCAATCAAAATCAAACTTTTACGTCAGATACTTTTGACATGATTTCAGAATAAACTAAGTTCAATAAACCTGTTGGCAGAGAAGTATCATTTGTCAAGCGATTAACAGAGACACAATCTGTAATTATGAATTGAAGAAAGCAGGCCACTAATGAGAGAATGACTCACATTTTGGGGTGAAGGGGGAGGGGTCTCTCAGAAACTGCAATTTGATTTACAAAACTCTAAATAGCTAATGGCAGGTAACTCTTGCCAACTCACCAGCCAACTCTTTCAAGCTCATTAACAGAACTCCATGGTCTCACTAAAGGGTAAACCATATGGAGGTGTCACTAAAGACTGGAGATGAGAGACTGTAATTCATGTTCAGTCCTCCTGTGAGTCAGTCATACGGGCATTGATTTGAGTCTTTGTTTATCTGACATGACCTATTCTTAAGTAAGAAGAGAAAATAAATTTTCAGGGGTTATTGCAGGGTCCCCCCCCCCCGCCACCGCATTAAACTGCAGTGTTCAACTAATTATTAAACTTATTTTTTCTGTTCTTGTTTCTCCAGCTTCCTGTATCTTTGTCACATTTTAGTTTCAGCAACACAATTGAATAATAGCATTACACAAGCCCTAATTCATTGTTTGCTTTGAGCTCTGCTCTTAGAGGGTTGCTAAATTGCTGTTCTACGATTTCCCTAGTGATTGCAAACCTGTGACACTAAGGTCATTTTTAACTCTTTATTCACATGGTCCTTGTGAATGCTTGAGGAAACAGAACGTGTGGCAACACACCTTTGTGAAGTGTTATTTTGTAAGGGGCTCTGTCTGTTGGGTCCCTCTAATCTGGGTACCCCAGTAGTTTATGTACACAACTGTGATTTTCACTTGATATCCATCTGGTTTAAAAAAGTGAAAATACTACAAGAACATTGTTTATAAATAGTGCTGGCGGCTATTTAATGATAAGCAAGTCCTCTGTTCTGTCTTTCTGTATCTTCAGTCTTCTTCCCCAGAGACAAACAGTTCTAAGCATTTTTCTTGAGGGTTTCATTGTAATTTCCTTTATTTTCTAATTTTTTTTCATTCATCCATTCATTTATGCAACAAATATTTATTGAGCAGCTTCAACATAATAAATTGGTTGGGCACTGATGAAGCAACTGTAAACAAGTCAGACAGTATCACTATGCTGATGAAACTCACTCTCAAGGGGGAAAGAAATCGTTTAAAGCAATGACAATATGTTGTGAACAGTGCGTAGAGGGAGATGGTTTCCTTGTCATTGGACAGTATAAATAGCACCTGCTTGGTTGAGAGTGGGCTGGGCAGAAGATTTCTTGAGGAGGTGACATCTAAGCTAAGTCGTCAGGGATGAGTAAATGTCTGAGGACAGGGGGCAGTGGAAGCCCTGGATTAAAGTAGTGAGAAAAATATGTTCAAAAGCCCAGAGGCCGGAAGGCATAGCATTTTAGGGAATTAAGATAATTCAGAATAAAGAGTAGAGTTCAAGAGGTAGGAGCGTGGGAGTGGGAGGGGGGCTGAGTACTTTCGTGTTCAAACCTATTAATATTAAAGAGTGTGTGTGTGCACACATACGCAGTTGCTGGGGAGAGACATCTAGATATCTGTATGTGGAACATTGAAACAGTGTTGATGCTGATTACCCAGAATAGTCTGGGGAACAAGAAGAGTTGACATTCAAGGAAAACACACCAGGATTAAAGGGACAGGCACCAAGTTAAGAGTGAACAAAGAAGACTGATTAGGGTGTCACCATACTAGAAAAGTGTGGCATTGTGGATGTCAAAAAAACCAAAAAACAATAGGTTTTCACAAAGGATGGGAGGATGAGAAATTTCAAGTGTTTCTGACACTGTTAAAATACATATCTATCTTCCTAGCTGTCTTGAACTACACACAAGCTACAAAGTACGGCCATGTCTGGCCTGATGCCTGCCAAAAAATCCTGCTTTGTCAAACAGAAGTCCTACCACACTTCAGGCTGGCCCCCATTGGCACCTGTGTGAGAAGTACAACATCCTCCCATATGGCTGCTTTGAGAATTTTGGTCTGCAGTTGTGAAAGGCGTCAAGGTTGGGCACTGCTCAGTCTATCAGCGACTGTCCTTGTCCTCAGCCCTCACCTCTCCTATTAGGGATCCTTTTAAGTCTCATGCCTGAGTCTCATGTTAAGTGAAGCTGTGTTGCTTTCTTAGGAGATAAATCTGAGGATTAGTTTCTCATCTCTTTCTTCTGAGTTAGTCTTGCTGTATTAGAAGAAATCCATCAGAATTTCTAGTACATAGGTCACACTCTACACAGTTCCAAAGATGCTACACATTTTTCATTTTTTAAAATTTTGTTCCCTAGATTATTTCCAAGAGAACCTGAAAAAAGGATTATTAAAAGATGCATTGCTATCTTATCAGGAGCTCTTCAACTATTTTCTATATCAAAACCTGGTAGATTCAATTTAGGACTCCAACAGTCAGAAAAATGACTTAATTAACATTGTAGAGAAAGAATTAAAATACATTTACAAGTTAATGCAAGCTAAATAATACCCTAGAATTAGAGTTAAGTTTCACCCCAGCCAAATAAAACTATGGAAATGTCTCCTCGTAATCACTTTCAGATCCCATTCTTCCCATATTATTCCAGTTTTAGGTCTGTGGCTGTTTCTCTTCAGTGTTTCACATTCTTCCTGCACAGGACTTGCCATATCATATTAGATTCTTATATGAGCTGTACAAATATTATGAGTCTTTCGAGCTGCAGTTGCTTAATTTGCACCTAAGCTTACAAGGATGTTACATTATATTTATAAGAATTTTTATTCTTCCTCAGTATATGTTCTTGTAAGACATTGGCTATCTGTCTCCACCTCTCTGGTTTGTTTTATGAATATGGCATTTTGTAGAAATCCCTGAGATTCTGGATTGAGAATAACCTTTAAAATCTCCACCACTAAGTCCACGCACCTCCCTCCCTCAGGTTATTAAACGTCCTCCTTGTGGATGGCAGCCCAGTGTTTTATTGCTACCCAGGCGGGTGGGGCCACTTCTCTTCCATCTGTGTCTCAGTGGCACCTTCTCAGAAAAGCCCTCCCTGACCACCTGTCTCAGGAAGCACTCTCTGATTTTCTTGTCTATCATTATACAATCTTTATTTCTTCATGTAACTTCACATCATTTGCAATCATTAATTGCTTTTTTTTGGTCTATTTTGTTGTTGTTTCTCTCACTAGCCTTTAAGTTGTATGAGTACAAAAATGGTATCTTTCTGGATTGCCACCATTTTCTATGTAATACTCTTGTAGAATACCTTGATGTTTAAAATATATTTGTTTAATAAATGAATGTATAAATATATTGAGTAGAAGGGCACATGTTGGAGATGATGTATCTCCAGTCATGTATTAATCTAATTTTTAATAAATCAACTTAAAAATTTATTAAACAACTATATCTGTATATGATATTAGAAATATACTATCAAAAGAAAAATATATCTATGGATTAAAATAAGGTGTGCATGTTGTGAGTTAAATGGCTTGGTTGGGAAATAACTGGGAATCTTATGTTTAGTTTTAGATGGAATTAATTGAGCAGTAAGTTGATAGGCTTTCCAGTTTGAGGTATATAGGTGTGTCAGTTCACCCACTAAGATTCTCATACAGTTTTAAATCTGATTAAAAACATTTTCCTCATAACTTAATTAGACTTTTAGCAATATAACAAGTCACCAATATACTCATATTCATTAATGAGGAGCTATGTATGAGAAAATGGTGTGCAGTAAAAACAACTATGATTTGAAGCTATTCATCTATCCCTTTAACCCATCTGCCCATCAAGCCTTTGCTCATCTTTCTAGCCATTCAACAAACACACCAAATACTTACTGAACACAGCTAACACTATTGCTTGCTATATTTGAAAAGACAAAGAGCTACATACTAGCTATGTGTCCTGGGTGATACTACTTCTTAGCTTCAGTATCCTCAGTTACAAAATTATTATGCAAGACTGTAAGAACAGAGATATAATTAAAGCATAGTGTCTGACACCCAGAAAGGCTATGAGAATATGGCAATGCTACTAGCTCTAAATGAAACCTTTAATCTATGATTACATAATGAAATCTACATACAAATAATTCCAAAACTGAAACAAAATTGATTTTTTTATGAAATTTATCTCAAAGACTAGTATTTAAAAACTAATAACACCAGAATTTGGTGGCTAAAGAAATCAAAGTTTACAGTTTTGATGATCACTCAAATCGGGAGCCTTAAGTAGTACTTGTGGGCCATTTGTCTAAGTTGCTGTGTGCGATACAACAGCAAAAATTAGAGCCAAAATCGAATCAGAAATGTACAAGACAAATATACCTGGTTTTCTCCATCTCTGGTTGGACTTTAAAGGAACAGAGGTGTTTTGCTTTGACAGTTGGGGCTTTGCCTCTTGCTGTGTCATTCTATTCTAAGCTGTCTACTTTTGCAACTGCTTGAAATTTGGTTACTGCTGTTTCACCCTTATCATTCTCAGCATCTTCTAGAAATGATCTGCAAAGGGCAAATATCCTCGTGAAGACATTGCAGAAGGTTTCTCAAAAAATAAAAAAAAAAAAAGAATAGCGCCTACAAGCATATAAATAATTAAAATCAAGCGCATATTTTTGCTATTCAAAACTATTTATTATTTCCGTTATAGGATAGCCAAATGAATTGTGAAAGAAATTTTCCTTCCTTCAAAAAGTTTAAAAGTTCATTCTCTAATATTTCAATCAAAGAGCAAACTACTAAAAGCCACATGGCAGATATTGATTAATATATTAACACTTTGCCATATTTACTTTAGCTCTTTTTTTAAAAAAAAAAAGGAAATAAATAAAGTTATGGCTTTATTTCTCCCAATTTCTCCCTTCCAAAAGATAAATGTCATCTAAAAACTGGTATCAGTACAAAATATGTTTTTAAAATATTTTCTGTATATGTATCTGTAAACCATATATTTTATTATTTTGTGTGTTTAATATTACTCAGAAGTGGTATCAATCTGAATTTGATATTTTGCGATTTTATTCTTTATTTACATTGCATTTTTAAGATGTTCTCAAGTTGCTACATGTGGATAGGTTCATTCATTTTAACTTTTAGATTCTACTATTTCATCGTATGCATAAATATAGGACAATATAGTTATTTTTATTCTATTGCTTTACAAATACCTCTGCAGTGAACACCACTGGGTTGTCTTTATGTACACATGTGTGAGTTTCTTAAGAAAGACACCTAGCATCGGCTGCTGTATGTACGTCTTTGACTACGCTGATTTGCCTTTCCATCAGTATGCATGCAAATTTTGTTTTTTCCACATCTTTCCGATAGTTTGAGTGATAGGCTATTGTGAATGGTCTCCCACAGCCATCTGATTTATTACTTTCCCAAATACTAATGAGGCTTAACAAATCTTTATGTATTCGTTGTAATTTTCTATTTTGCTTCTGTGAGTTTCCTGATGCCCATTTTACAATGGGTTGTTTTCCTAATTTGTAAAGAACTTTATTTCATATTTGATACTAACAGTTTGTTAGTTATTTGGGCTAATGTATAACTTTCAATTTGAAATTGATCTTTTATCATGTTTATTATTATGGGCTTTGTCATATAAAAGTTATTTTACTTTTAATGTGAAATAGTTTCTGTTATGATTTTATTTATTTCAAAATACTAAGGGGCTACAAATGTTCTTGTTACATGGATATACTGTATAATACCTGAGTATTATTAATTAGTTCTTCAACTGCATTTAATATTTTCTATGACACATCTTTTATAATTTATTTTTCATTGTTATATCTCTCATTTCTCAAAGTGCTTTTTTTACCATTTTCAGATGATTCTCTTTTTATCCATAGTCTTGTTCTTTTATTAAGGTTTCTATTCCTTTTAAATTTTTTCATAATTGCAAAAATCTTATCCTTATCAGATTGCTCCAGCATATGAAGTTCTTAGTCTCTGATCCCATTTGGTGGAATGTTAAATCAACCTAAGTGCACATCAATTCATGAGTAGATAAAGAAAATGTGGTATATATATATATATATATAAAGAGAGAGAGAGAGAGAGAGAGAGAGAGAGAGAGAAAGTAGCCAGCCATTGTTAATATAATGAGAATAGCTTGAACAACATCCATGTAACCTGGCAGCCAAGGAGAGTGGACTGTAATATGCATGCATGAACAAGGATGACTTCACTGTCCTAGTCATGGGGCACTAGATGCACTTGAATGAGCACGTGTACTGTGTGGCCATCACACTCTAAATGATTGAGCGAGTAGAGCAATGAATCTACACCAAATTTTGCATTAAGCTTGAACGTTCCTCCACAAAAACTATTCAGATGATTCGGAAGACTTTTGGGGACAAAGCAATGAGTGCAGCGTAAATAAGTGTGGCATAAATGCTTCAAGGATGGTTGAGAATATGTTGACAGTGATCCACTTTCTGGGAGGACTGCAACAAGCCGAACACTTGAGAATGTTGAACATGTATGTACAGGTTAGGTTAAGAGACACGGGGAGAACTGTGTGAAGTCCCAAGGTGCCTACTTTTAAGGGAACTGAGGCGTCATTGTCCTATGTACAATGTTTCCTGTATCTTGTATCTTCTTCAATAAATGTCTCTGTTTATCATATTATATGGCTAGATACTTTCCAGACAGACCTTGTGTGTGTGTGTGTATATATATAAATACACACATACATACACATCATGGAGTACTATTCAGCCATAAAAAGTAATGAAATTATGTCTTTTGTAGCAACTTGGATAGTACTGGAGATCATTATCCTAAGTGAAATATCTCAAGAATGAAACAACAAGCACCACATGTGTGCACAAATAATTGGGAGCTAAATGAAGATGAGCACACACAGGCACAAAGAGACATAAAAGACATTAGAAACCAAGAAGGAGGAAGGGGGGGAAATCAGGTAACGTGATACCTCCAGATTTGTTCTTTTTGTTTAAGATTGCTTGGGCTATTTGGACTCTTTTTGGTTCTAAATGAAGCTTAGAATTATTTTTTCTAGATCTGTGAAATATGATGTTGGTATTTTTACAGGGATTTTGTTACAAACCAATATTCTTAGTCACTGCACTATATTTTGTTGCTAGTCAAACAGTTCAGCACCTCAAACACCTCTTCATGTGTATCAATCACCCTTGCATATCCACTAGATCTGCACTCTCCAACCCCTGGGACACAGACCAGTACCCCTTGGTTGGTAGGCTATTAGGAATGGGGTGCACAGCAGGAGGTGAGCAACCGGGAGCCAGCAAGTCTTCATCTGTATTTGCAGCTGCTCCCATTGCTTGCACCATTGCATAAGCTCCACCTCCTGTCGGATCAGCAGCAGCATTAGATTCTCATAGGAGTGCGAACCCTACTGTAACCTGTGCATGTGGGGGATCTAGGTTGCACACTCCTTATGAAAATCTAATGCCTGATGGTCTGAGGTGGAGCTGAGGTGGTGATGTTAGTGCTGGGGAGTGGCTGCAAATATAGATTATTATTAGCAGAGGGTTTGACTGCACAATAAATGTAATTCACTTGAATCATACTGAAACCATCCCTGTACCCCAGTCTGTGGAAAAATCATCTTCCATGAAACCAGTCCCTGGTTCCAAAGGGGCTGGGGACTGCTGCACTGGATAATAAATAAACAGTTAAGGAATATGTTCAGAAAGGCAGTTGCATATATTAAATTTTTTTTACATATTGATGTAGCCAAAAATCTGAAAAGGGTTGATTATTCCGAGGCAACAATTGAGTTTGATATTTGTTTTCCATTGTAGTCATTTCATTCTCTATATATTTTAAGGTCTTTCTACTGCAAAATGAAAATGAGTGTTCAGACTCTGAACCCACTCAATGTCAGTGGTCACGAACTGTTTTAGACTGTATTTCATGCCATTCTTAATCACCTTTTGCTCCAGCATGATACTCTAGTACTATCATGTATCTTTCACTGCAAGGAACAACTGTCCTATATGTCATTCTAAATATCACTGCCTTTATTCTCATTTCAATTCTTAGCTGAAAATATGCTTCTTCATTTGATTATACTGCTTAATTTTTATTTCCCTCCCCTGTTATCCATCATTTAATACTTCCCTTGAATTATTTACAGTTATTTTCTAAGGTGCTTTGAAATAATTTGTATTAAATATTCCATATAAAATAAAATTGTTCTGTTTTCAATGACACTGTGTAGAGCATAATAATTTGCCTCTGGACTCTATCCAAGTTTTCTTTCATTTTTTAATATAAATTTCCTAAAAGTATCTCAGCTATATTAGTGACTATAATGTAAAGCATTGCTTCATTAAGATTTTCTAAGTGTTTGCAGAGTAATAAAGGTCTTTTGTTGACATTTTGTTACCATATATGTAAAAATCTGGCATTTATAGACATTTCAGAATCTATCTAAAAAGTTTAATGTGAAAAAAGTAGATCATTTAAGAATGTTTTAAAATTAGGCTTTGGAAAATTTGGTGCCTAGAAGAGTGACAAAACTGGAATAGGGCACATATTTCAGAGTTATTCAAATCTTCCCAAGTAACCCAGATATTTATTGCTCTGATTTGGACAGCCCATATCCCTCTATGGAGCACCACAATATATGATTTATAATAGAATATTTGATAAGTATATAGAGGTACGTATATGATCTTTGTTTGAAAATATGATGTATCTTCTCTGACATTCACATTATAATACATATTATTCCTGTATGAAAATTTAACAGAGTTTAGAAATATAAGGATTTTTTTCACTTAAATTTGAGAGATCAATAATTTTATCAATGATAGATTTGATCACACTGTGTGATTTATTCTAAGTAAAGGAAGTCTAGAACACCCATATTCTGAAAAGGTTTTCCCTTTTTAAAATCTATTGTTCACATATTAATTTTTTGAATGAGATATGATGACCACTAAAATTAACTTTTATTATAGTTGTAAATATAGTAGCAAGATATATAATGATCTATTAAAATATTTTCTGAAATTTAGTAATGAAGTGATACATTTACTAGGTATTATTTACATTGTTAAACTCCAACAGTTCTTCAACATTTGAATAACTAAATAATGATATGGTTTGCCATATGTTTCCATTTAATGAAGCCTTGTATTGATACTTAAATGCTTCATTAAGTCACAAGCTGCCAAAATAAGTAGTTTTTCTCTTGTCATAAATGTGACATGGTTTAACTAAAAAGTCTTGTCATTTTAAAAATTAAGAATGCTTTTATTCTGCATATGTTATAAGCAACATCTCTCTCAATATTTCAGGTTTAGATACAAAACATTTTTAGGAAACTGACATTGTAGTTTGGGAATTTTTGTGCACAATTTTCTTGTCAGTAGAAGACTGTATGGGTTGTTATAACTATCATTTCATCATAAACTAAACAAAGTTTACATGCAATTTTCAAAAGCTTCTTGAAATGACACCTGTTTCATTAATAATAATAATAAGCTAAAAAAGTCCTAGTCTAAGCTGTAAACACCAGATAAAAAACTGTAATTTCACCAAAATCTTACTTTCCAAGGCATCAAGTTGCCTTGAAAATGACAAGTTCATAAAAATGATGAGTTCAGTTATTCTGAAAGAACATGTGATTTGGAACACTAATATCAGATTTTGCCTTTCTACCTTTTCTATGAAATATCTAAGACTGACTTTATGACAACATAATTTTTGTACATGATATGTAAGCTCTAATTGATGTTTACTTTGAGCAAAAAGAAAGCTTTGGAATCTTGATATATTGTTTTCCAGATTAAGGTGGATAGAAAAAAGTTCAGGCATGAATAAGTGATTATTTCAAAGTCAGTTCATCAAACATGGCTACTTAAAAGACAACTGATCAAATATGGCAATTAACAAAATAGTATATTTTACAAAGCTAGGTTTGCAGAAGAAATGAGGCACTGCCATGCTTCAACACTTAATTTTTGATACTCTTGTTTAAGCATGTAGCAAATGTTACTTGAAATTAAAAAAAAACAGTAACAATTATAAAAAACTCTGAATCTTGATCATTTCAAGGGTAATTCACATAACTTATTTTAATTTAAATCTCCAAAGAAAAAGTTTCTCAAAAATATTGAGCTATATATATTGTATTTAACTTATAGAATTACATTTACCTTTTTTCTCTTGTTTATGCATTTATTGCTACAAATTATCTCTTAGCCCAACTAATATGATAAGAAAATACAATGTTTGCTTGTAGAAAAATGGAAATATATATGGAATAAAAACTCAAATGCCTGTGGGATATCTGGTAACATGATATGGGTATAAAATAAGAGAATATAGTAGAGCCTGTGGCTAAATGCTCTGCCTAAATATATTCAAATCCAAAAAGCAGACTAAATAAACAAGATAGCAACCATAATATTTAAGCCAAACTCAAAACATATTTACAGTTTGAATTTGGACCCAAAGACCACCAATTTTTAATCCCTGGCATACAAGTTCCCAATTCATAAACACTGAAAATTAATAAATAATTTACCACTCTAATGCTACATCCAATGCTTTTTTTCAACATAGTATTCATTTACATTATATTAAATAGTTGCCTTTTTAAATTTTTCATTTTCTTTTTAGTTTTCTCTTTTTCCAAATCACAGGGTCTAAAGGTGCCCAAAAACTATGAAAATAAATGATAGTGAATCTAGTCAATTATTAGAATTATCTGGGTACTATTTAAAACTACAGTCCCAAACTTGTTGATTCCAGTTCGGTAGTAGGAGGTGATTTCTAGAATATGTAGTATTTATGACTTTGTTCAGATGATTCTAATTTAGAAGCATTAGTCTAAGGCCTTGGTTAGTCACCAGGTTAGTTTGCAAGGTTGCAAGATGATTTGTGTGTTAGATGCTCTGGACTAAAATGCTTGGAGCCAGATAGACCCTTACTGGGATTGTGACTGGATGGGAATAACCCTTGGACCAAGATTTCTTCTCGTCTGGAGAGTGTTAATTGTGTAATGGCAAAGTTCCTTGCCTAACCTCCCTTATCTGCGTGTTTCTATGTTTATCTTCTGTAGATAGCTTCATTTCTCTCTCTTTACTTGTATAATTTAATACTCCTGTGTGAACTACAGCCATAATACTGATGGCTTGTCTATTAAATACATTTGCAGTTTATGGACTGTGTCTTACTTATAGGGCATTATTTCATTTCATATTATTATCTCTAGCTTTTGGATGGGAAAATGAAGAAATCCAGAAGTAAGAAAATTGTCCATTGCTCCAAAGTGACAGAGCTCAGGATTCAAGCAGAGGGTTTCTGAATCTAAACTCATATACTGTAGCTTGGAGCAAGCTACTTTATTGCCGAGTCTAGAACTACCCCAGGTCAGGTTATTTTGCATTATACTCTTTTAACTCTGTGCTTTTGGGGCTGGTCATATTTCACCTAGATATGGGTTTCATAGTTTATATCTTTATCATTTCAACATTTTGGGGAATTCTTCAGTATAATTCTGAAGTACTAACAATTATTATCTTTTCCAAGATTATTAAATGCTTACAAAATATTTATTTAATAATGCTTTAGAATGGATGAAGACATAGTTAAAGAATCTCAGTAATTGGGCAAAATGAAAAGAGTGCGATTAAGTTACTTCAGATTTATTTTTATTAATCTCTCTTTTGTGCTGTTAAGTTGAGCGATGAGGAATTTTAAAGAAGAGTTCAGAGATGGATAATTAAGTATTCTCTATTTTCTTGATTCTGAGGTTTAAAAAATATGTTCTCAGCAACACAAATATTAATTAGATGCTAATTAATAATTTCACCCATGAAACATTTACAAAACAAATATGCAAATCTTCATAAACCAACTTGCACTCTACTGATGATTAGGCTATCATTATATTCAGGAGCAATTCTGATGAATGCATAAGATTTTAAAAGTATGACCTAATGCTACTCTAGTGAGAACTTAAAACTTATTTTTTTCAATTTTGTTTCTCTCTGTAGCTTATAAGGAGAAGAATACATTTGTAAAACCCATATTTAAATTATGGGTTTGTTAATCTCTATGGATTTTGTTAATCTCTGAAATTATAGTTACCAATTTGATCTAGTTCAATAGTTCTGAACATTTTTGTTTCATGAACTCCTTTGAGAATATAATGAAAGTTGTAAATCACTCAACAATAAGAAATACATTGTCCATGTAAACAGAATTTTCTGCATGCTATAGATAGTTCAAAAGCTTCTCTAAACTCACAAATAGATTTCCTATGGACAACCCTGATATTGGCAGGAATTAGGAGACCAGGCATCTAGTCCAAGATGAATATAAATGAGTATGTAATCATCAACAATTTATTAATACTTTATCTCTTAGGGTATAATGTATGTGATTCCTGATCCATAAAATTAGAGAGTTGATTTTTTAAAGTACCTCCCAGCTCTGACAAATAGATATTAAATTTAACTCTTAAATGTAGCTATATAATGAGTACCCTTTTTTCAAAAAAAATAAATGCATCAACTTAGCTTCCAGATAAATATAGTCTTTCAAAGTGCACACCTTGGGAGGCATTCTAATTACTCTGGAGATGAAACATCATTTGACAGAGGAAACATTGCTCAAAATATTATATTTTAAGAATTATCTTTTGTAGTTTACAGCCACAGAAACTTTTGCAACTTAGTATAGTGAAAACTCTTTGCAGACATGGCTGAGCAACTGTTGGGATTCTTTGAATCATCACTTCAAATTGGGAATCACCAGAAAACTGATGCTGGGTAATACTGCATTTTTTTTTAATAGCAAAGATGGCGTTACAGAATAAAGACCACAAACTTGATATCCATCACAGGCTAAATCCGGATTATATTATTAAACAGAGAATTTCTAAACAATCATGTACTAGGAGTCAGAGGAAGTTAACTTAGAATAAATTATGTCAGACAAGTCTCACTTCCTTTCCCGTCAAGGTTACTAACGTAATTGAGCTTGCATTGTCATTCTCATGCATGCTCTCTGAAAAGTATTTGGCATGTTTGTATTTGTAAGTTAAAATATACATTTATGTTCTTATGCATTTTCTTCTTCTCTTTATGCTTGTTTATTTGGTTTATGAATACAGACTATCTTATCATGAGAAAGCAGAAAAAAACTTGCATTTCAGCAAGGTGTTAGTCTCTGCTGTACCAACCTTGATGGAAGGATGGGAAAATTTGCATAAAATGATAGTGAAGTTAGTGGATTGATAACTAGAAACAAGAATCTACTGTATGTTTTTGTCTGCTTTGTTGAAGATTAGATGGGTATATGAGGATGGTTTTATATCTGGGTTCTCAGTTCTGTTCCACCGGTCAATGTCCCTATTCTTGTGCCAATGCAAAGCTGATTTAATTACTACAGCCTTGTAGTATAGCTTGAAATCTGGCAAATTGACACCTCCCATTTTGTTTTTATTGCCTAGAATTGCTTTTGCTGTACGGGGTCTTCTCTTTCTCCATACTGCTCCATACGAAACATAAAATTATTTTTTCTATATCTGTGAAAAATGATGTTGGTATTTTAATAGGGATTGCATTGAATCTGTAGATCACTTCGGGTAGTATAGACATTCTAACAATGTTGATTCTGCTGACCCATGAGCATGGTATGGATTTCCATCTGTTTACATTCTCTGCTATTTCCTTCCTCAGTGTTTCATAGTTCTCCCTGTAGAGGTCTTTTACCATCTTAGTTAAGTATATTCCTAGGTACTTTATTTTCTTTGTTGCTATTGTGAAGGGTATTGAGTCTTTGATTTGGTTCTCAATTTGACTGTTATTGGTGCATAGGAATGCCTCTGATTTGTGTGTATTGGTTTTGTATCCTGAGACTTTACTAAATTCATTTATCAATTCCAGGAGTCTCTTGGTTGAATACTTGGGGTTTTCTAAATATAATATCATATCATCAGCAAAGAGTGAGAGTTTGATCTCTTCTTCCCCCATTTGGATGCCTTTAATTCTCTCTCATGCCTGATTACTATAGCTATGACTTCCAGCACTATGTTGAATAGAAGTGGGGATAGTGGGCAACCT
>CAUYRT010097028.1:0-13338 GCA_963574885.1 Lepilemur ruficaudatus
ACTGACCAATCAGGAAGCATTTGAGGAGTTACAGCTTGCAGTTCTCAATTAGGTCCAGTATGTAAACGAGGCATCCAAAAGCATCCAATCAGGGGATAGCAAATGCAAAGCCACGTCATTGGCTGCAAAGCGAAACTTATCATTCTTGGGAAACAGAAACTTAACTTCAACTATGAGGGGGAGGGTAAGGCTTAGGCAAATATGGCCGAGCCTCATGGCTCCCGACAAATATTGCCATCAGATCAAACCAGAAACCAAGAACTTAATTGGAACAAGATTTGCATATGTATTAAAAACACTTAAGGAATTTGATTTATGGAAGTAAAGTTGGCCCTCTGTATCTGTGTTTGCATTAGTGGATTCAATTAACTGCAGATCAAAAATATTAGGGGGGAAAATAGTTATGTGTGTATTGAAAATGTACACACTTTTTTCTTGTCATTCCCTAAATGATACAGTGTAACAGCTATTTTCATAGCATTTACATTTATTAGGTATTATAAGTAATCTAGAGATAATTTAAAATATATGGGAAGATGTGCGTAGGTTATGCATGTAGTTTTGCGTAGAATGTGCAAAAATACTGTATCGTTTTATATAAGGGACTTCAGTATCTATGATGTTGGTATCCAAGGAAGGTCTTGGAACCAATGCCCCCTGAATACCAAGGGATGATTTGTGTATATTCACTGAAGACAATTTGAAAAGGACAAAGAAGAAAGCATATCTATTAGTTCCACTAAGAAATTAGTATTTTTACCATTTTGGTATATGCATTTCTAGCCTTTGTATGTGTATTAGGATGCATGTGCACAGATAGATAAAATCTACGTAAAAGAATGAATGTCTGCCTGGTATTGTACAGTATACGTATATCAAGTTTATTTAAAACAAGTACTTCCCGAAGTATGTTACAGACACCATTGGTGATACATTATAGGGAATATATGAATGAGCATGTTTTGT
Source organism: Lepilemur ruficaudatus (assembly GCA_963574885.1). Lineage (NCBI taxonomy): Eukaryota > Metazoa > Chordata > Mammalia > Primates > Lepilemuridae > Lepilemur > Lepilemur ruficaudatus. The sequence continues at coordinate 967 of CAUYRT010097028.1, forward strand.
TTTAATAGTTATATATGTATTCTAATGTGTATTATAAAATTATAACTAGCACATCAAACATGATTTCATGGTTACAATTACTTTTGAAGACCTTTATACATTGGGAGTCCCCAGCACCTCTTCAGCATCTCACTCATTAGGTGATGTCACTGGGCCTCCAGTATCCAGCATTCAGCAGTCTGCTCAGCTCTGCCTTCACAGTATATTCGTAATTCAATGTTTTTGCCACTCCTCATGCCACTACGATCCAGCTGATCCAAGTCACTACGGTTTATTGCGTTGTCCTTTCAATTTGTGTCCCACTTCAGTGTTTTCTCAATTCATTGGCTTCTCACCTCACCCAAAGTCAAAGCCAGACTCCTTACCATGACCTGCCAGTCCCTGCACAGTCTGGCTCCTGTCTGCGCCCCAGGCATACCTCTGTGACCTCATCTCCTCCCACTCTTCCTGCTCACTCTGCTTCGGTTGCATTAGCCTCTCTCTTTGCCCGTCTTTGAACACATCAGGCGTGCTTCCGCCGCGGGTCCTCTGCCCTTGCTTTTCTTTCTTCCTGGTGTGCTCATCCCCTGAAGAGTCCCATGGCCCTCCCCTACTTCCCATTTTGAAAGGTTCTCTTCTGGTGCATACTCACCTGGCTACCTTCTCCATAATTACAACTCCCCCAGTCCCCAAGCCCTCATATTCCCCTTGCCTGTTCTGTTTTTCCTTTTCAGCCGTATCACCAACATGCTATATATTTTACTTATCATCTGTCTGTCCTCTAAAATGTAAGCTCCAGGGGGACCGGGCTTTTTGTCTGTTTTGGTCACTGCTAAATCTCCAGCTTCTAGAATAGTTCCTGGTATATGGTAGGCACTCAGTAAACACTCGTTGGAAGAGTAAGTTAAATAAAAATCATGAGCTGACGTAAAGAATAATATTAGGTAAATCAGTACATGTGACACAGGGATATGCAAGAGTCATGAAATTGATGCATGAGATTTGAGAAAACACTGATAGGTGATCTGTAAGTTTGTTTCGTTTCTTTTGTGTTCTTATTATAAATAGCACTGCAGTAAGTACCCTGAAGTAATTTTTTGTGTATACTTATGATTATTTTTTAAAGTAAATGCTTTAGAAGTGAACTTAGAACCATAGTGAACAGCTTTTGCTTTTTCAAATATGTCTTATTCTCTTGCCTGGGCTTTCTTGTTTACCCCCCACTCTTAACATCCTCATCCTCAGTATCCACCTCGCTGTCACTTTCTCCAGGAAGCCGGATGCCCCCAGAGGAGGTTCTGTGTCCTACTGCATGTTCCTAATGCACCCTGTATTTTCTGTAAAATAATATTATTATAATTACTCTCATGGCTACTCAACTATAACCTCCAACTGCAATGCCGGGGAGTGTATCTGCCTTGTTATCCACTATGTCTGACATATGAGTAGTCACTCAATAAGTGCTTTCTAAATTAACGGTTAAAAGGCAGGTGGAGGATAATGCTTGACATGTTACTGGTGAACTCGAGAGGCTGCTGCTTTGACTCCTAGCAATAGTAGTATCCTGAGGGAAGTTGGAGTTGGAAGGACTAGGGACAGTGTAAGCATTTTAGTTTTACCTGGATCTGAACCTATGTAGAACTAAAGGAAAGGCCTGCCTTCTCTTTACTGGAGTTGAGCACAGAGTTTTGAGGGATTTGAAAGGCAGTCACATGTATAGATGAACTCTGTGCAGCCTTGGACATGAAGGAAAATGTAACCCTATGCTTTATGCTTTTCTCCTTTAATTTTTTTGCTCTTCAGTAATGCATCCACTAGGCTTTTGCAGCATCTAAAATGGCAGGCTGGCTCATAAAATGCAGGAACTCCACCTATAATAAAGACTATTTAAAAAGCCAGAGTGACAGAAGGCAGTAGGAGGAAAAACAGGAGGAGTATGCACAAAAAGTTAGTATTTGGTGCTGTTTCATTGGCAAAAGAAAAGCAGGTTTGCTTTTGTGAGCTTGGATGGTACCGGTTTATGAAAATATTTTCAGAAGTGAATAACAAATTATCACATGGTTTCAAGTCTTCTCAAGTTACAGTAAATTTACCTTCCTTCCCATACTTGTATTTTTTATACTATCATATTCTGTTATAAATTATAAACTGTGAACTTGTAACTGAATATAAAAAGCGAGACCAAATACATTTTTGACTATTTTCTATATCTCATTTGTGTACTGTCTTTATGAGGAAACCTACAGTTAGAGATAGTGTTGAACTGAGGATTGAACTGGGAGAATTAAAAACAAATACATGGTGATTGAGCTGATTTTATGTGAAATTACTATATGATCAAAAAATTTAAGCAAGTTGAGGCTGCTAATTTTGGTAGATTGGATTATGAGGTACTATATTTATGTTTAGAGCAATTCTAGACCTGTTAAGGGGCTGGAATTTAATTCTTTCGTTTTACAAATGCAGAGGCTGAGATGTTGAATGATTTGCTGGAGATTGTGGAGCTTTGTAGCTTCAGAGCCAGACTGATAATACTAGCTGCATTTTTGTATGCATTGGAGTCAAGTACATTAGCATCCCATTGTACAGATTAACAAACTGAGGCATAGATATGTTAAGTAACTTGCCCAGCTTCATACAACTAGCAAACATCAGAGCCAGGACTTGAACCAAAATGGTCTGGGTCCCAAATCCTCACTTTTAACCATTATGTTGTTTTGCCTCTGCCCAGCTTTGCTGACTGGCTATCCAGTATTCTCTGCCTTTTGCCATGTTGCCACCTAGAATTGTTTCAGCTCCTTCCCCAGTAAATGGCTCTTCTAGGTGTTTTCCATACCTGAAAATGGTATTTGCTTTTCCCCAAGATATTATGCTCTGTTCTCAGAGATTGTTGAGGTTGAAAGAATCTAGTCTGTGATTAAGGAACCCTGAAATAGGAAACAGATACCTGCAAGCTTACAGGCAGGGAAGCAGTGCACCCCAGGGACAGCTACACCTTCTGAAGTGGTGTCATTTGCATTACGCTGCCTCTTTTTATCTGCTTTCTCAACCATGGAGTTCTTCACTTAGCTCATTTTTTTAAAAAAACTGGCCCAAAAGCCAACAAATGAAATTGGTTGATGATATAAAAGCCAAAGTATACTTTGATACCTATTAAATATCTGTTTCTCTGCTGTGGATGGCAGAAGATAACTTCTCTTATTCTCTTAAACAGTTGCATTATGCATCTGTTCTGTGTCCTCTTGGGAAATAGCTAAAAGAGATACCCCGGAGCTTTAGTGTATAAAACTTGCCATAAAGCAAGATTCACCCAAAATGGATCTATTTCAAATACAGTCCATTGGAGTGTATAGTTGGGAAAACCAAACAGGACTTGAATACATTTCAACAATAATAGCACTTGTAGAATCCAAAGGCTGTAACATAGCAAGGTCCATGGGGCCCGAGGAGTCCATGAGATCCAGAGGCTCATTCAGTCAATAGAAAATTACTAAGATGTGTGTCTTCAGAGCTTTCTGGTGAAAAAATGGCTGTGACTTTTTCTTCCTGTCGGGCCTTTTAAAAAATGTTTGTTTACAAAATTGTAATACAAATTTCTCTCAAACTTTAGAGCACTGCTTAATTCATCTCACACTACTTTATTTCAAGAGAATTAAGGGAGTGCCCTATTAGAGGCATAACAAAAGTACTATGCAGTTGTAAAGTCATGTCAGCCAAGGGTTTGGGTGGACTTCACGGAGGCATTGATCTGAGCTTCGCAGCATGAGTCGGTTGCTCCATGCTAGAAAGAAGGAAGGACACTTGAAGCTAAAGTATAGCCCGAGCAAAGGGGCCGCAGCGTACAGGGGACACGTGTAGTGGGAAATGAGGTTCCAGCCTTGATCAGCCAGATGCAGCAAATCTGAGAACACCATGTGGGGGTTTGGACTTTGTTCTGTAGGCACTGGGATGTTCTAGAGAAAGGGAACGACATCTATTCTAGCTGTAGGGGACTCTGGAAGAGTGGAGGTTGGATTTGAAAGGAGAGTAAAGACCCATTGGTAATTGATTGTATCTAGAGATTTCCAGGTTGCTGTATAGTCTTAAAACTTTATTGTTTCTGTGTTTTTGAGTGAATGTTTAGTTTTTCTATAGTACAGAGAATCTGCTTCTTAACAAAACTTTAAATGTTGGGTACTTTGCCTTTTCATTATAAAGAAAAATATAATTTAGAATTGTTTCAGCTCCTTCCCCAGTAAATGACTCTCTTAGGTATTTGTTGAGAGAACTTATTTTTAAAAGCTGTGAATAAGATGGCTTTCTTCTGTTATCAAAGCTTGAATGTGGTCACTTGGTTGCTGCTGTATCTTGGAAATACACTTGAGTCTCTAAAATTAATAAGCAGACATTTCTCATTACTAATAAGTAGATACCACAAAGTCTTCAATGGGAACACCAGCAACTGTATAAGGCTAGAGTCAGTATTTTTGATGAAGTTTTTGGGGGCTGCTTTCTACAGTTGATTTAGAAAAAAGTAGAAAGTTAGAGTATGAGGATGATATGTTTCCTTTGGCAAATCTGCAAAGTGCAAATTACCGTGAACCAAGGAGCCCAGAGGACTCGGCTTGTAGTTCACTTGCCTGCAGCTTTTAATTATGCGATTCAGGGACTATCTTGTTAACCTCCCTGAGGTTATTCCTAAAATAAGTGTAAACTGTCTACCTTACAAGGAGTTTATGAGAGCCAAGTGACTTAAGTATGAGAAACATCTTTAATCTCTTCTTTAAAAAAAATCAAACACACTATCTACCTCCTTCCCGAGACAGTTTGACGGATTTATCTTGGTTAAAGGCTGGCTAAAGGCACTGCGATTCACCCAGGTGTCCAAGTCAGAAGCACTGAAGTCTCTGAATTCCTCCTTTTCCTTCATCTCTTACATATAATGGGCAAAAAAAAATTCTACCAGTTTTATCATTTTACTTACAATTCTGCTCCATCAGCTTTGTATCTGTTACCTTATATGGATTCCTTTTCATCTACCACCTTGACTCCTGTAGTGATCTAAATGGACCCCTGTCTTCAGTCTCACCCTCTTAGCACTTTCATAGCACTTATTTGCCAGACGCTGTTTTAAGCGCTTTATAAGTTCTAACTCATTTAATCCATCTATTTAATCCAATCGTCTTCTGCAGTGCTACCCAGTTCTCTCCCTCAAATTTGATCATTTTTCTTATCTGCTTAGTCTTCATATTTTTTGGTTAAAGGCTGGCTTTACAAAAAAAGAAAAACGACTCCCTTGCCCCCCGGGTATTCCACACCCATCTCTTACTGCCCCTTCTCTGCACCTGTAGTCGAGCTACACTTGGCTCTTGCAGTGCTTTGAACAAGCCATGTGGTTTTACACCTCTGTGACTTGTGTGTGCCATTCTCTGTTCTGGGAAAACCTTTCTTTTGTCACTGTCCACCTGCCAAATGCCACCTTTTGGTTCAGGGTTGTGCAGGATGTAACCTCTTCCAGTTGAAGCAACGGTTGCTCCGTTATTTCTGTCTTGCTTGTAGTTATTTGCCTGGAGTTTGTCTTCACTCACTAGACTGTGAAATCCTTGATGTTAGGAGGTGTATCTTGCTCTCTAGTCATACTGTGCTTAGCACAAGGTGTGGATGCATGCTCAGTAACCAATGTCAGTGAGGGAATATTGTAGGTGATTAGGCCGCTCTATCTTCCTCTTAACCCTCTGTTCTTAATTATGCCGTTAGCATCGTACAAAACAATGTCAAACCATCATAGGGTTCATATCACTTTGGTATGAGCTGATGTTGATTATATCACAGCTCTTAAGGCCTAGAACTTACAGTACATTTGAAAAAGAGAAGGCACCTTGCCTCTGGCTATAGAAATATTCATCTCAGTGTTGTGAGTGCAAAATGGAAGTTGACCTGGGTGTGTATAGCCATGATTCGATTTTTAAAAATCAAAAACAGAACCTTCAAAAATTTTCCAAAGGGCCTTAGCAAGGTTATGAAGGCTGAAACACCTTCTTCAAACTCCAAAGATAACACAGTAGATGTTACTGGAACCAGTTGTATATAATATTACTCCATCCCTCCTTAACGGTAACATTTCTATTTGTTTTCCTAAGAGAAAAGTGCAAAAAATCTTTAGGAAGGATCTTACTTACATCACAGGGAATATAAGATAATAATAAGGTACTAAGACATTATACCACTTGATGAGCCTTATAGGAAGTTGGGCTTTGGAAGGTGGAAGGCAAGCTGCTGCCAACACAATTCTGTTTGGATCCAAGAATTGTACCAATTCATGAAAAGGGTACAGTGTACTTGTAATAGGGTTCTCTAGAGAAATGGAGCCAATATGAGATTATCCGTCTTTGTATCATGAGATTTATTACGGGAAATTGGTTCACATAGTTGAGCTAGGAAGTCCCACGATCTGCAAGCTGAAGACGCAGGACAGCCACTGGTGTGGTTTTCAGACCTGAGAGCTGGAAAGCTGATGGTGCGGCTTCTAGTCTGAGTCCGAAGGCCTGAGAACCAGGGCAGGAGAAGATCAGTGTCCCAGTTCAGCAGTCAGGAAGAGATTGAATCCAACCTTGTTGATCTGTTAAGGCCCACAGTGGATGGATGGTGCCTGCCCGTACTCCACATTCAGGAGGGCCCTCTGCTTCATTCACTTCACCAATCCAAATGCTAATCTCTTCCATAAATACCTCATTGACACACCCAGAAATAACATTCAACCAGATATCTCGGTATCCTGTGACCCAGTCAAGTTAACATGTAAAATTAACCATCATGGTACCTTTTGCTGTAAGGGGGGACATACAGGCATCTGACCAAGTGAGGTAACTGTGAATCCACTGCCCAGATCCTGCCAGATGTTCTGATGTCGCTAATACCTTTAAAGCCAGCAACGAGCTGCACGTGGAGGCTAGGGAAAAGATCAGATTTTCATAGGTCACTCTCAGTCCATCAAAAATATTGATCAGTTAAAGCAGTAATGTTCAAAATATAAATCATAATTCCTTATCTTAAATCATCTTCATTCAAAATAATATTGAAACTCTGAGTTAGTTTTTACCAATGAACAGGATTTAATTCTTAACACTCATCTCTAATTGTTACTTACCCTCTAATAAAATATAAGATGGCCAGGATGAGGATGCTAATAGCCAGCCAGTGGACATTAATCTTTCAGATATACCTTCTTGAGTTGTGATTCTCAATCTGGATTGCACCCCAGAATCTGTGAATCTGACTCCTTGGGTGGTGCTCAGCAATATGCATTTTTTAAACAAGCTTCCCAGACACTGAAGTTTGAGAACTGCTGGTGGTCTTTGCAATGAGACAATAGACAATTCTAAATCTACTGGGGTAGCAGTTTTCTAAATTTGTTATAACCTGGGATGCTCTTTGAAATATAACCTATTGGTTCTCAAACTTTAGGTTCCAGTTGAGGCTGGAAAAGTTGCCTTGTAACAGTTTCCCGGGTGATTTTAATGCACACATCAGTTTGAGAAACAGTGCTAGTATACAACAGCATTGCAGCAAAACAGGGTTTCCCAAATTCCATTAATATTTCTCTAGACACAAAAGGATTTATGGTCAAATAAGTTTGATAAATGGTGGAAAGTTAAAAAGTAAGGTGTGTGTGTTTTAAATAGCTCTAATTTTCAAAGCCTAGAGCTCTAGAATTTTATGGAGTACTGTTTTTGAGGACATATGGAAAAAGGTGACTCTTGTCCCCTTGTTTGTTCAAAGACTTGACTGAAAGGGTCACGTTGGCCTTGTGTATGCCCTGCCCTGGCACACTGGTTTAAATACTGTGTATTACTGATGCTCTGACTAGGGATTTAGTGTGGCTCTTTTAGAGATCTGTGTTGCAGTCAGGTATCGAATAAAGCCGTCTTGGTCTCTGTTTTTATTAACTGCTTCCTGGAAGCAGTATAAATTTCTTGGTAGCATTTACCATACACAATAAAGTATGTGTCTTAGGCATTAATAGATGGTCCCTGAATCTATTCAGGGGGTTGTGGGGAACTTTTTTTTCTGTTTCTGTTTTGTAAAATCAAGAATTCTAGGAATCAGAAACCATTAAAATCTTAAATATTTATTACTCACGAAATGTTTTTTGAGTTACTAATTTTATCTAATCCTCTCAAAGTAACCCTTTAAGGCAGGTATTGTGGTCTTTATTATTTACAAATGAGGAAACTGGGGCTCAGGAAAGTGACATAGTTTGGTGGACCTAAGATCATCTCAGCTTTGGTCTGTTTAAGTCTCCAAACACATAATTTTTTTCTCTTAGCCATTTTGCCTTTCTTTCGTTTTATTTAAGATCTATGTTAGGGCAGTGGATCATTTTCTGTGGATTGTACTCTAGGATTGAAGACAGATGCGGTTCACTTCCAGCCTTGTATCTAAGTAGCCTTGTGTCTTTAGGAAAGTTACTTAACCTCTCTGAGTCTCACTTTTTTCTTCCATTAAGTTTATGGTGCTTTCCAGGCCTTCTTCCCAGTGTGTTAGGAAACATTTGTGAACATGGGTTGTGAGAGAGAGAGAGTGTGTGTGTGTGTGTGTGTGTAGTATAAAGCACAATCTGTAACTGTAAGGAGAGAGAGCAGGTAGTGGTATTTGCAATAATGAACTTTCCCTCAAACTTGGGTAAGTTTGAAATGGTATTGATGAGAGTTTTTTCTGCAAATATTTTGGTTGCTTTGAAGTGACTAGCATGTGACAACACTGTGACAAGGTGTAGAAACGTCATCTCTTGGGTGACTTGGAGCTGGTGACATTGCAGCAAGTTGCAGAATTTAGGATCTCCTGTGACAGATCCAAAAAGCCAATCTGATCCCCAGTAGGACAGGACTTTTAACACCTCTGGCGGATAAAGGGGAGGGGCGAATTCACACCTTTGCTATAATTGTATTGCCACTTGGCTCCTAGTTCTTTTTATTTTGAGTTGCTGGGGTAAAGCTCTTTTGGTAGAGACTGGCGACTATTGATTTACAGGATGTTTAGGTTTTATTTTATCAGCCCTAGTTCCAAAATGATAGCAGTTCAGAATGTGAAACTAAGATTATCTAGATGATTTGACTATAGTTGAAGGTGGATTTAAAAATGAATTTTAAGAATGGTGCCAAAGCGAATTCTATTTCCTCCAGACTCCGAAGAAAGGAGTGTATCCTCCGAGTGGAAGTCCCAGACTGGTAGGTTTATTTTGGCTTCCTGGGTGTTTTTCTAGTTACTGGCATGAATGGGGTTTTTTCCTTTTTTTTCCTCTCCTTCCTCCGTTCCTTTCTAACTTCTTTATAAAACCAGAATGGTATTACTTATCGTATACCTCATAGATAAAATTGGAGAATAGAGCTTAAATAAAAACTTCATAGAGCTGATGGACTGGACTGATTGCTCACTTTTGAATGAGCATATGTGCTAGGATAGGAACTTTTAGTAGTGTCAGGACCTAGGAGAGGGATGATTTAGTAAATATTGTGCTGTAAACTTTAAAATATCTGAACTTGGTCATCTGATGTGTAATTGTTATTTTAGAAGAATGACAAGGTATACCAGGGGTTAATCTTACAGTGAGGTCAGGATATTATGTTTCTATGATGAATTTCGTTCTGAAATGTCGGGGTGTTCTCTGAAAGTTGTAAAATGTGAACACAAGCTGTTTTCTGGGTTCATCTCTGATACGCAGCTTCTTGCGACAGATAGTTGGGAATCACTAAGTGGTTCACGTCGACACCTTGTGGCATTTAGGTCAAGAAGCAGAGACTATCACTAGGGAGACATTGGCATTGGGACACACGGTTTTATCTGGGACATCACAGCCAGGTCACAGACTCTCGCCATTTTCAAAGTTGGGTTTGACGATATTTCTACTTTAGTCTTGTACCAAAGTGGAGTGTTACCCTGAAGAGTATATTTGTCTAGCTTGAGTAAGGAGAAGGGGAGTTATTAAGAACACAGTCTGGAGATGGGCCATACTGTTAAAAAGATGACACAGGTTTGTTCTACTCTCAAGTGATGCTTGAGTGACGTTCTTTGAGGAATAGAGAGAGTAGAGGACGGATTGTGTCGAGGGCTCGGTGTGATACTTCCTTTTTAGGAAGGCAGATCTTCTCCCTCTGCTGTTCTTCTCTGATGTCTAATGGTCACCCAGCATGGACCATTTATTGGACACTGATCACCTAAGACTTTCCCATGGCCCCTTCTAAACTAAAGTTTCCGTGGTACTTAAAAGCATGTTATTGTATAAATCCAATAGTTTAGGAAGTTTGAATACCTGTTTCACAAAGGTACATTCCATGTAGAATAGATAGGAAGTAAATGGATAGTAAACAAAAGAGAAAAGATTTCATCAAGGTTAAATGAAGTAAAACTCCCTTCTTTGAAGGACTTTGAAGTCTTTAATGTCTTTACTAAGAGTACTGATGTGCACTGTGACTCTGCTGTGGGGAGTCAAAAGCTAAAACTCAGATTACTTTTTTTATAGAATGGAGGTTACTTGTCCCCTAGAAGACTTGTTTTTTTTGGGGGGGGAGTTTACTTCTCTTATTGAAAGATAAAGTTTGAAGTGATGGACTACATTATGATTCAAAATAAAAATAATTATTTGAAGCCATACGTATAGAATTGTGTGTGTGAGAAAGAGGTGCCAAAATTTTGGAATTAGAGTGACATGATTAGTTAATATTACCTGCAGAAGTGTTTGAATTAACTGGTGAAATATTCTTCACTTCTACAGAAACTGACCAATAAATGACAAAAACAATTAATATCATTTAAGTTTGTTAGGAAAAACCCAAGAGTTCTTATTTTGTTAAGCGTTGATTGTAAATAATGGTCTTAACTAATTCACTCAAACTCCATTTACTCATAATTTGTCATTAGGAATAGTTGCCCATAACCTTAATTTAAGGTTTAGGTTTTTGGAACTTAGTATGATTGCCGTTTTTTTTTTGAAAGCAGATAAAATTTTGATACTTATCTCGACTGTGTTCTTGGTGTACTGAGGACAATAGTGATGCTTTAAAAATATCATTTGCATTTAACTACACTGAAAAATAGTATTTTAAATGATATTAATTAGAGAGAATTTCTGTGACTTTTGAGTGGTGATATTTGAGGAGTTGGCCATAAAAATTAAATGTTACTGAATTTTAAGGCAACTGGATACAGCTGGATCTTCATATCCATGGGATCCAACCAACTGCAGATTGAAAACATTCGAGGGGGGGGAGGAAATGGTGGCATCTTTTCTGAACATGTATGGACTTTTCCCTTTTTTTTTAATTTATTTTTTTATTTTTTATTTCAGCATATTATGGGGGTACAAATGTTTGTTTTTTTTGTTTTTTTTTTTTTTTTTTTTTTGAGGAATAAAGTCTTTATTGGGCTCAGACTAGGAGTCCGTGGGTCTTTAGGACCTCTGTGTATTTGTCAATTTTCTTCTCCACGTTCTTTTCGGCCTGTTTCCGTAGCCTCATGAGCTGCTTTTTCTTCCGGTAGTGGATCTTGGCCTTCTCCTTCCTCTTCTCCTCCAGGGTGGCTGTTACTGCCTGGTACTTCCAGCCAACCTCGTGAGCCAGGCGCCCCAGGTAGGCAAACTTTCTCGTAGGTTTCAGACGTACAACCTTGAGGGCAGCAGGAACCACCATCCGCTTTTTCTTGTCGTAGGGCGGTGGGATGCCATCAAACACCTTGAGGCGGTCCAGGGCGGCCTGGCCTCGCTTGGTCTTGTGGGGCAGCATGCCTCGCACAGTCCGCCAGAAAATGCGGCTGGGGGCCCGGAAATGGTAGGGCCCACGGGAAGGGTTGGTGTTCATCCGCTTGCGGAGGAAGGCCAGGTACTTTAGCTTGTTTCTGTAGAAATTGCCAGAAATATTGATGCCCTCGCAGCGCACAACCACCACCTTCCGGCCCAGCAGTACCTGTTTGGCCACGATGGCCGCCAAGCGGCCCAGGAGATGGCCTCGGCCATCAAGCACCAGGACCTGCCCCTCCGCCATCTTCGGCCCCCGCCTGGGAAAGCGGGGGTACAAATGTTAAGGTTACGTACATTGCCCTTGCCCCCTCCCCCCTCCAGTCAGAGCCGCAAGCCTGCCCCTCCCCCAGAGGGGGTACAACGCCTCCTTCTGTGTGTATACACCCATCCCCTCCACCCCCCACCCGTCTGCCCGACACCCAATAAATGTTGTTCCTGTGTTTCCACTTAGGTGTTGATCAGCTAATACAAATTGGCTGGTGAGTACATGTGGTGCCTGTCCATCCATTCTTGGGATACTTCACTTAGTAGAACAGGTTTCAGCTCCATCCAGGAAAATTACCTTTTAGATATTGTTTAGGATACATTTTACCATTTGGATATTGTAGGAGTATTTGAAGCCA